>JAHWFO010008089.1:4079536-4108362 GCA_023313115.1 Rhysida immarginata | reverse complement strand
TTGACGCTTCTGATTGGTCGGAGGAATTCGAGGAATAGCCGCTGGTCATACGAGAGTGTTAAAAAATCTACGTACGAGAGTGCACGTACGATAAAACGAAATTTTAAAGAAAATTCGAAACCTAAGAGAAAAATTAAAAAATTAAAATATATAAAACAATCTTCGCTTTTATCTTCAGCTCCTTCGCCCCTGCCGTGTATCTTGACCTGTTCTGTGCCTTCCGATTCATTGCAAAACTATAAACCGCATTGGAAACGGACGTCGAGGTGGGATATGCTTTCATTGTCGGCCATTATTGCGAAAATAATGAAAGCGAAAGTAGTGAAAGTGAACGAGGCAAAGCGAAGTGATCACAATGGAAATAAGATCACTTTGATCCTGAGCGTTCCCAACATGAAGGAAGGAAGTAAGGAGGTGAAACTCTAACTATTTCTGTATTACGTATTTTGGACTTCCGTTTATGTGGCGACATCTGCCCAACGGTCCGTGAACTAAGCTACCCATAATGCACTACCCATTAAACAGTTGACTATTCATTTCATGTTTTCTTTCTCCAATTGCTTTTCAATAATTGCGAGGGAAAATTTTATTTTTAATTTTAAACTTATTATCCTTAATTTTTTCCCTTCAATATTAAAAGAGATTTCATTAGTTCAGTTTCTTAACGCGAAAATAGAAATTATAAAAAAGAAGTTATTTAATTAAAAAAATTAATTAAAAAAAAATATATGTGTAAATAAAAAAAACAAAAACAATTTCATTTCAAACAAATCCAATTTATTAAAGTAAGGACATAAAAAATTTACATATTACTATTACAAGAACAGTGCTAAAAATATAAGTCTTAATTGTAAAAAAACGAAAAAAAACCAAGGTTAAATACAATATTCTAGTCTACAATTTCAATTTTGGTGTACATTTTGAGTACATTTTGTTACAAGATATTTAATACATGAAGTAATATTCACCTTCCATATAATACTAGAATATAAAAAATTTGTATAACGTATAGTAATTATATCATAATGGTAAATATTTGTATTGTTCAAGGTATTACTATAAAGAATAATAATAAGATCATATATAAAATTAATATAAGTATTTGATAAACATCAATAATACATCAGAACATGCTTGGATTAGATGTAACAAATGTAAATACAATAATGAAGTTATACATTAAATATACAGTAAAAATTAAAAATGTGGGCTGTTCCACTCCAAGAGTGTTGATAATGACTTCAGTGGTAACATCTCAACAACTTCTATTATTTTATATAATGAATTCATGTAATTATTTATTATTATACAGGGTGATTCAAAAGTTACTGTGCAGTAGTGCATTTCTTTTACTTCAATTCTTCATAAATTGTTAAAAGTTCCCTCGCATCAATTATTTATTCTCTAAATAATCTGAATTGGTAGTTACACTTCCAGACTAGAATGTCCCCCTTGTCCTCTTATTTAATACAGGATGATCTAAAAGTTATTGTGAGCAGATGCCACCTATGACCAGCCACTGCACAGCAACTTTTGAATCACCCTGTACTTAACCTATATGACAAGCATGAATTAATACTAAATTTCCATTTGTATTCAATAGCACTTTTTCATTATTCCTTGATACACCATTAATGAAATAGTAGAGAATTCACAATAATTAATTAATTATTGATTTAAGGAGTTTAAATGATTAATTTAAATTTAAAATGAATTTAGTCTCCTTATAATGGGGAAAATCGTGAAATAATAAAAACAAAATTAAAGTCACCAATCTTGAAGAAACTTGGGAGATGAAAGAAAACTCAAGGATGTAGTCTATTGAAGATGTTGTTGATGGTAGAAATAAAACCAGTCTATTGAGGATGTAGATGAAGTTCTTGTGCAGATAATGTTGATAGTGGAAAACGATAATCTTGAAGTACAGATGAAATTTTGAAGGGTTGATCCAAATTTTTGGGATAAATTTCATATAAAAACGTTTTCGAGAATTTTTTTCTCATCATCAGTTGATTAAATATTTGAATGTTGAAAACAGTTGAAATAAGAATTTAACAATTGATATAAAGGTGATGAAGCTAAGTTGGTTATGATTGTTGGCTATTGTATATTAGCTTCATCACCTTGAGTTTTCTTTCATCTCCCAAGTTTCTTCAAGATTGGTGACTTTAATTTTAATTTTGTTTTTATTATTTCACGATTTTCCCCATTATAAGGAGACTAAATTCATTTTAAATTTAAAATAATTAATTAAGATAATTAGGCATTAATGAAAATAATTTGATAAACATTAATACAAAATACATATGCAAAAAAGTTTAATAATTAAGGGAAATAGTTCTGTAATACAGACAAATACGTCGAACATGCTTGGACTATATTTTGACAATGGTTTCAAGCAAATTATGTTCCTAAGTATGTTTTGTGTTTAATATATTTTGCATTTATTGAATTATAAAAACAAATGGAATCAATGTTATTTTATTAATTGGTGGTCTGGACAGAAACACTAAAAAAATTAACTTTTTAATATTTCTGAATAAAATTCTCATTAACATTATTTCCAAATTTCCTAAACTCCATATTAAGACTTTACTTTCCAGTATGTCCTTAAAGTCATAAACAAATGAAGTTCTAATTTAACATAATCTGATCATAGATTAAAATAATTTACACTGGATATTAAAAATAATTCAATTTTTCTTTAACCCATTGCTTATAGGAAATAGTGAAAATTTTTGATATTGAAGGTTTCACACACATATATGAATTAATATTTGTGTTAATATGCCAAATCTGCAGATTCACTAATTGCTTTAAAATGAGTTAAGATTTCTTGTGGAAGTCCATATTATTTTCCTGACATGTCAAAACTTTTTGGCTTTCTTCACAGTTGTGATGAACTAAAAATTTCTTAGCCATGTAGCCAGAGATATAGTAAACTACACTGGCTTTTTCTACATTAATTTCACCCCCCCCCCCACCTCAGCAGCATCCTTAGTTGATGTAACAGCTATGGGATGTTCTTTGCACATAATGAAATCTCTTATGTTAAATATTCCTGATAATCTTCAGGATTTGTGGATGGTGATAATTTGGTTTTGTTTACAAGAAGTGTTTCAAGGAATTAATTAATTGGGAAACTGACAGATATAAACTGCCTCCTCCTTTTTGGTAAATTGTGGATATAGTATTTTTTAAAAATCTCGATTGAAATGCCTTGTGATAATTTTTACATTTAATCCAGTTCTATTGTTTTCAACAATTGTGTCTAAGGATGCATCTCCACTTGCAAAAAAGTAACCAACTGATTGCTTCCAATCCTTTGTAAGGCCTCTGATCATGATCAGCAAGTTCACTAATTCTTTCATTATAATCAAAATCTTCAAAACTAATTATTAAGTCTTTTATTCTTATGTAACTTAAATTGATAGTCAATTTCATTTAATCATATACAATACAGATCAGCTTTTCACTCTTTTCCATTTGGCTAGCATTAATTCGTAAATTTTAAATAACCTTTTTATTAATTAAGTGCATGTTATGTACCAATGATTGCAGACACCAAACACTGGGTCAGGTTAGAGTTTATCTTCTCTATAAACATGTAAGCATGAAAATAGAGTCGAAGAGCAAATCTCTTTTCTACAATTTGCCAACATATCCCTTGTTTCTTAATTTTTTATGCCATCTTAAATTGAGTGATAAGTAATTGTAAATAAATAGAAATAAACCTCTGGGGCGTGGTTACCTACAGTATGAAGAAACAGGAGTCAAGTGGAACCAATAAAAAATCAACTTTTTGTGGTCAAGTGAATCTTGTATTTCCTGTTTCTTCAAATTAATTCTAAACTTTTACAGCATATAACTTTAGAAACATGAGTGATCTCTACAACACAGATCATCTCTGAAGTGGGAGTTTTCAAAATTGATTTTAGTTTTTTCAAATCAAATTGTGATCTATACAACCTCTTCCTTGTCGATTTTAATGAATAAATATCAGATATTTTCTTCTTTTGTACACTGGATGTTGGACAGCTGGGTTTCTGTGCATTAATGGAGCTGAGGCAGGCACTCGCTCTTCGTGCTGCTCTGGAGAATAAGAATTTATTATTCAGTTGTTATATTTTATCTGGATTGATAATATGAATTATTTCTTTACTTAATATCTACTATTTATAGATAGACAACGCTAAAAATAATAAAGGCATGAATATGGAATAGCATTTACCTTGAAAATTAGTATTACACATGATTTCTGGGTTCTTGTTCTAAATGCAGCTCTTCAAAATTATCATTACAAGGTCCTGTGAATTTTTTTATAGATATTAATTTAATTTGTAAAAAATATTTAAAATTGTTTTTTATCTAGGAAAAATATAATAAAGGAAATGTTAAATCATTTGAGTTTAATCATCGCTTAATAATAATCACTTCGCTTTTATTCAAATTCATGTTTTATAATTTTAACAGGTATTCATCCCTATATAAAGCGATTGTCTGTTTAGGGAACATCTTATTTTATCTCCACCTTCCTTCCAATAGGATTTTTATCACGGAAGTGATGATTTTTTCTCCCTTGCTATTTTATTTTATCAATAGCTAATGTGCGCGAGTTAAGTTAACAAATGCAAGGACTTTATGATCCTCATTCTTCCCTAATGTTCTTCACCAAAAACTTTATCGTTTCTAAAAAAATAAATTCGCGTTATATTTATAAGCGAAGTTCGAAATTGCGATAATACTTCTTTAAAAGGCGGTTAATTTCTATTATCTGACCAAAATCGCAAGCAGGCAAAAAAGTATATTTCGCAAACATCATTAACTGTTTATGAAAACAAATTCAAACTTATCAAGTAAACATTTATTCGCCATGCAACTTTATAATGACAGTAAAGTTCCTTAAATATTAAGCACGAAACTAACTAAACAGATTTTGCGTAAATTAAACTCAGTAAATTTAATATTAAAAAATATAAATTTTAAAAGCATTATTTACCTTGTTGTGACAAGTTGCATTTTGGACGAAGCCTCACACATGTTCCTCCAGTTCTTAATTTTCTTTCTAACATTTCATTAAAATAATAATTTCAGTTAAAATTTATACTATTCGAATGCAGTTTTCTGTAATGATGTGAACAATTATTGCCGAACTTCTATCTTTGATCCCTGAAAGCATATGAAAGTTATGAAGCCCGTGACATGTAGGAAAGACTCGATTCTCTTTTCCGTTATTTCTCATTTAAGTGTTTCGAACATGCCTATTTTAGCGCTTCAGATTCGCATCGAATAACTCTCGGACCGTTAGTGCGAGGGCGCGCCAAACCGGAAGGACGAAATTTGGACTCGAGTTTCGCTTCCTCCCTTCCTTCTTCCATGGTTCCCAACACGACGATGAGATCGGGGAGTTTTTAGAGGCGCCAGTGACGAGCGCTCTGTCATTTTTAGATGCAGTGCTCGCGTTGATCATGAACGCTTACGCTCGATCGCGACTGGAGAGAGTTTTTAGAAGCAGCCTAAGTCTTTCTATTCGGGCCCCCTTATTTATTGCTTAGGTAGTAATTCAAATTTTGAATAAAAAAAAAAAAAGGAAATAAATTTTGTTAGCTTACCTCTTTCTTTGCCCCTATCATCTTGTCATTCTGCCGTTCGATCGTGAGCCAGCGCCGGGCTTCCTTGGCAGCCAGGATGGGGGATCCCCCACTCCCCCCTCCACGGCCGACATTCACTCTCCGTGGGAAGAGCGGAGAGGAATAAACTGGGAACTCCGCCGAGGATCTCTCTCTCTCTCCCTTCAGCCAGCGAAAAAGCATAAGTAAAAGAACAAGAGAAGTAATTCAGGCCAAATGATATTATTACTCAGGATTGTGAAACTGGAAATGTCGACTACCTGTCAAAGCCAGCTGGGTCTTCTGAGTCTTCTGGATCCATCCCAACTCAACAAGGAGCGCCGAGCCCATCTGGGGAGGTTCAGCCCATGCAGATTTCGCAAGACCAGGAATCCCTCCGAAGTGAGCTCCAATCCCAGCTCGCTCGTGGTTAATTGTGACGGTTACCTGCTCCAGTGGGAAAGCGCCCACTCTGGGCCCATCATTATGTTTTGGGAAGTTCTTGATAGCTCGAACGAATACATCTCTCCGGGCCTCGTCTGCAGGGCCATCGCTTCTGTCATTGGTTCATCCCTCACAGTGGCCAAATTAAGTTCAGGAAAATTTCTGGTTAAATTCTCAAAGTCTCAAGCCCTCTCCTGCCTAAAGTTCTCGGACATCAGCCTCTTCAAGCTCGCCTTCGAAGTGCCCAAGTTTTTAACCTCTTCTGTAGGCTTGGTTTATGGGATTTGGCGATCCGTCACTTTAGAAGATCTCCAAACCCATGCTGACCAAGGCAATTTCATCACTGGCATCAAATTTTAGCCCTCCCTATGATGGCGCCCGTTATGGGAAACTACTGCTATATTTCAACTCTCCCAATCTGCCTAAAAGAATCAAGCTTGAACATGAGTCGTTTTCCGTCTCTCGTCCTCCGCCCAGACCTATGCAGTGCATAATGTGTCACAGGATGGGTCATACCAAGGCTAGGTGCAATAGCGTCCCTACCAGTTCTAAGTGTTTGTCACTGGGCCACACTAGGAACGACTGTACCTCTCCCTCATTTGTTTGCGCCAACTTTAGAGGTGATCACTCTTCCTATTACGGGGGGGGGGGGTGCAGCAAATTCAAATATTAGGCCTTAGTTCGTGGTAAGATGGTCGATCTGTACATCTACTACTACGAAGCTAAAAAACTCACCGATATGGAGTTGGGCAATAGTGCGCCGGACCATAGGTATGCTCCTGTATCCAACCCGAACCCACTAACCCGTCTATGCTCTCAAGCGGGTCCCCCCCCCCCCCACTTCGGCTACTCCAGGCGCAGTTGACCCCTTGGCCCTTAACAATGATGTGGGCAGTCGTAATAATGCCTCGGTCATCACCTGTTTGTCGTGTGGACGTGACGAACTTTCTCCAATCTTCTGATATCACTCCCCCATCCTTCCTTCTCCATCGCACAGTGACCTCCCGTCTCATAGTACTCTTCTGTCCCACAGTGACCCTCCATTTTCCCAGATTCCCTGGTCTCAGTTATCTCCCTTCCCGGAGGACCTCCAGGCCGGTGAAGATCTACTTTGTCACTCTGATGAAACGTTAATTAGCAACAAGCCGACAGTGGCGTCATCTACCAATAAACACCTTGACGTCCTCCATTGAAATATCAGGGGCCTGATGGCCAACTGGGAGAACGCCATCTTACTTCAGCAAAAGACTCAAATTTTAACCCTTTGTGAGATCTTTTTATGCCCGGACAGGACCATCGGCTTCCCTCGCTCTCAGACATATATACATAGCACGGAAAAATACAGAGGAGGCAACCTAGTGTCCGTTGGCTCCCGAACTCCCCATTATGTTAATTATCTAAGACATGTCGAGGAAGTGGCCATTATTGGCCTGGTTGTCTACCTCCAGGGCATATGGCTGCATATCTATTGCATCTACGTCCCGGGATACCTAAAAAGAGAGAGGTGGATTGCTTTAATGGGTCTGCTAGTTCCTCCCTTCATTGTCATCGGGGATTTCAACGCCAAGAGCCCATTCTGGGGCTGCGATGGATACAACCCAAATGGCAATTACCTGGAGGAAATTCTGCTTTGTAATAATTTATATATTCACTTTACCACAGAGCATACTTACCTCCCGGATAGACTGCACTGGCCGTCTTCAAATTTGGACATTCCTTTAACCTCTCCAAATTTCCCCTTCCAGACTTATTTAGAGACAGTTCCGGGAGCTTTTAGCAGTAATCACCAGCCTCTTTGCTTCCAAATTCTCCTAAATTCCTGCGCTGCAATTTCCTCCGCTCCATCTCTCCCTCCCGGGACATCCTCTTATGCTCCTCAGTGGTCAGCCATGCCTATTAGTTCCCCTGCCCCTTCAGCCCGAGCCCCTTTGGGTTCCTGGATATCCAAAGCCTGCTTCAAGTTTTCCAGACGCGACTACTAGGAAGCAAGCGTCCAAAGAAACTTTCCCCTCTAGACCGTGTTGGTGGTCCCCTGATTGTAAGGAGGCCACATGGCTCCGTAACAGAGCGAAGAGGGAATTCCTTAAGTGCCAATGCTCTGTGTGTTGGTTAACCTTAAAAACAATGAAAGCGAGGTGCAAAAGATCGTTAAAAAAAAAGGCCAGGAGGATATACTGGAAATCGTCAGTTATAAGAAATACCGAAAATAACGTCTGGAAAATTTTAAGGGTGTTCCAGAAGCGCCCCTCCTTCTCCCCTCTGTTGATTCGTAGCAATGACTCTTTTCTCGGCCCGAACGCATCCATTCAAGCAATCATCCGCCTCACCGTTGGTTCAAAACCGGCTATTCACCTGCCTTGGCTCAAGTCATTGCCTGGCTACTATCGCCCTTCAAGCCTCATATCGCCTTGGGAGTAGCTGTTTTCTGAGACCTCCTTAAAAGCTGCCTTCAAGACCAAGTTCTCTGCCCCAGAGCTAGATGGCGTGATCAATCCTACCTTTGGGAAGTTGGGTGGGGGCCTGCTTTTCCTTCTTCTAGAAGCCTTCAATGCCTCTTGGACAACGGGCATCAACTCAGTCCCATGCTTTTTAACATTTTCGCCTTTCTCAATATCTCAATGGATTTCGGCAGAAGCGTGTTTGCGGACGACATGGCTTTCTGGGTTGCTGACAAATCCATTCCAGAAATCCGAGCCAGGCTGACGCGAATGTCCGAGGTCTGACTATATTCTGTTCCGGGAGGTAGAGTTCTCACACTGTAAGGTGAAATGGAAGATTTCACTTTATCGCGCTCAATAGGTAGGGATGTCATAGATATAGTATACTTTATACCCTCATGCGCGATCTGTGAGCTGCTTTTTTCACTCAAGCTTCCTCGCAACCGCTCGTTGTAGTCTATTATTGAAGTACCAGGATTTAAGAAAATTAGAGAATTTTTAAAAAAAATTCCCTACATATCCCTACCTATTGAGCGCGATAAAGTGAGCCCTTCCATTTCACATTACAGTATGAGAACTCTAACAGTCTGCGGTTGCGCAGTTAATAAAAAATAGTTCTCCGCAAAGAATGGTTGTGATTGGTCGAATTTGTTTTACAATCTATGGCAAAAAGTTAAAAAGAAACGATTCAGAAATGCTCAAAAGAAATGATTCACTAAGTCCAAAATCGGCTTTTCAGTGCCTACCATAAAATGGAAGATTTTGGCGAAAAGTGGAGTGATAATTTGGGCAAGTTTATTTGTCTTATTAGCGACAAGGGATTATCTGGGCTATATTTGGGCTAGTTCGGTTGTCGATTTGGGCTGTAGAGGGTAGCATGCGCCTGGTCACCCTAGAGTGCCTTTATAACCACTTTAGGTCATAAAGTCACTCTAGGTCATCCTGGTAGTCTATGACATTATTAACGAAACTTCTTCTTCTTCTTTCTTCAGGTCCCGCCTCCCACCAAGTGGAGATGACCTATTTACCATAGAATCACAGAAGTCCTCACTTAGACCGCTACCTTAACCGGAGCAAGTTTTCTGACAAGGAGGTGGGCTTTTGATAGAAAGTCTTTGGTAGATGAGATGATAAATCGCCATACGGGTCTAAAAGCAGGGTCAATAAGGAGGGTCAGAATGGACTGTAACACAAAAGGCACACCACGGGCTTGTAAGAGCTGCCTATACGGGATTCGATGCGCGACATACAAAGGGCATTCTAATATTATATGCTCAAGATTTTCAATTGCGCCACATCGACCATATGGATTATTAACGAGACCAAGTCTGTGTAAATATGATTTACTTGGGAAGTGTCCAGACCTAAGACGGGACAACAGCGCCAAGTCCTGTTTCGATAGACTTATTGGTTTACTGTCAGGGTCTCAGGAGCAGCATTCAGAACTTTTGACCAGGGGAGTTTGGGTTTTTCCATTCTTCTCTCTACAATTTAATCATTTGTTTTGCCATAAAATGTTTTAGGGCTGGAATAGAGGAAGGGAATAGAAGCTTGTGTTTGGATGATCTTCCTTGCTTATCCAGGAAGTCCGCGCATCTATTACCCCGAATACCGTTGTGCCCGGGGCACCATAAAAATGACACTTCAATTTGTCGCTGGTCCAGTGCCAACTCACCAGCCGAGATGAGCCCAATTTGTGATGATGACTTCCAGTTGCATTCCCGCAGGGAGCGATATAAACAAGAAAGGACCGATTTAGAATCAGAAATGATCACATGTTTTAGCTCCTGACTGCACTCCAGGTTGATTAAATGGAGTGCTTTAAATAGAGCCCATGCTTCCGTGGTGAATGAACTAACACTCGGTCTACCCGATACTGGTATGATTTATCCATGTAATATATGCCCACCCCTGCAGATTGATACGGTGGCACTAGCGAAGCATCCGTGTACCATTTTTTGCGATCCGCATATGTCTCGGCGAGATATTAAGATAGAAGGTTCTTCTTGCCCTTTGATTCATATTGTTGGGGAGCGTTGGCAATAGGAACCTGGACTCCCAGTCCGTGATGAAAATTGTTGGGGAAGAAATGGTGCTACATCTTTAGAGTTGGAAATTGTGCACCTTCAGAACTCTGATGCCTTGGCGATACAGGTCTTTAAGATGGTCCGATGAAAGGTATCTGTCAACAGAGTCTTCTAGGTTACTTGGTCGGTGGTCCCTACTAAGAATTTGATACAAGCGCATATAAATCTTCACGGTAGCTCCCAGCCACCTGGGCCATGGTGGAATCTGATTAATCGAGAAGTAAAGAACATCCACTGGAGTACTTCTTAGGGCTGCCGAGATTCTTCTCAGCATGGCGTGTTCCAACACCCTGATTGGTCGAACCGTTGTATCTGTGCATAATAACAGGAACGGAGCGTTATAATCAGTAATACTTCTCGCTAAAGCTATAAAGAGGCCAGTCGGAATGTGTCCGCCCTGTCCCCAAGAATATTTGCAAATCCGGACAAGGATTGCCCAATATTTGTCAAGTTTAGTCTTGATCTTTCCGCCTATGTTGGACCAGGATAAAGTGTGTTAAAATGGGATTCCTAGATAGGTGGCGCTTAGTTTCGTGGGAATCCTTTGCCCGTATAAGAACAAGCTGATCTCTACCCTTGTTCTCTTTTTACGAGGGCGATTCAATAAGTAAGTTACGAATCGTGATTGAAAAGAAATGAATGGAGATAATGATATACAAACAACATTTATTTTTCAACATAATCTCCATACAAATTTAAGCACTTGTTCCACCGTTTCACAAGTCCCTGGAAATCTGTGGCGTAAAATTCTTTTGGTTGCTGTTGGAACCACGCACGCACTGCTCTTTCAACCGCTTCATCGTCAGGAAGCGTTCTCCCGAAATATGATGTTTCAAAGGGCCAAACAAGTGGAAATCGCTCGGGGCGAGGTCCGGACTGTAAGGTGGATGTTGGAGGACTTCCGACTTGAATGACCTCAGCGTCGCTGTGGTCTGATTGGCACTATGAGGACGGGCATTGTCATGCAGCAGCAACATCCCTTTATTGAGGAGGCCTAGTCGCTTCCGGTTTGATGTTCGTCTTCGATACTTGTCCGCCCTTCCGAGAACTTCGGCACCCAATTATGGATTGCCTGACGTACCAGGCAACGTTCACCATACACGGGCAGCATTTCCTTGTGATTATCCTTTGCTTCCATATGTTTTGTCCACAAAAACGCACAACGGCACGCTGTTCTATCGTGGTACATGTACTCAGGGGCGCCGCCATCTTGTACAGTCATGCGCAGAACCATGGATGAAGAAATACTGGATACCTCACTCCTTCACTTCCCTTAATGAGTTCTAAAATAGTGAAGCCATCTGGTGCAATGCGTGTTGTTTCGCAGACAACATAGTGTTTTGGATATGTAATCAACGCAAAGATTTTAAAATTGCTCTTTTGATTGCTGTTTTTTAATGAAACAAATAAAATATTAAAAAAGGAAAAGCAAGCATGGAAATATCTGGGAATGATATAGGGAATGACAAAAAATATAAAAATCTTTAAAATTTGAATAAGCTAATTAAAAATATATTTCCAAAACTTTTAAATTAAAAAACTTTAAACTAACACCAATTCTTCTTTAAACATTTTAAAGTATTAAAATAATAATTATTGATTTTGAATCAAGAATTTTTTTGTGAAAGGAACATGCACGTTCTTAAATATGCATAACTTTTTTAGTTTTTCTGTTTTTTCTTTTCGACTCTATCTCTTGGGCATATTGTATGTTGAATAATTTTAAGGAATGATGAATTTTAATGTTTAGAAACAGGTTAATAATTCTGATATACAAATTTTTACAAAGTCCTGGAAGATAATTTTGATAGATGTTTGACAATGAGATGGTGAATCGTGCTTTGATCTTATCCATATACATCTTTTGAGGGAAATTTTTTGAGAAGATTTTTTCAAAAGCTTCAATACATTTGGCGAAATCTCGCGTAGGAAGTTGTAGGCCTCCACAATCTCTTCCAGCTTTTTCAAAAGCAGCTTTCAGCTGAAGGTTTCTTTGTCTGATGACATTTGACCACCTTCTTTTGTTAGCAGCTTAGTAAATGTCTCACATTGAGGAGATTTTAATACTTTGAAGGCAATATACCCTCTTAGAATAATTTTCTATTCAAAAAGAACAATCTCCCAATATGTCTTTATCTAGATCATCTAGACCAGGGCCATCTAAATCGTGTACGTTTCCCGCGTGCAACATAAAAAGCTCGCGGGCAAAGCCGAGGAGGGGAGTGGGTATTTTTTCCTATGCAGTTGCCAGACTTCAAGGGGCGATTCCGTTAAATGAGGCATTATTTCTTTTGTTACAGATACTTGCTTGTTTTTCATCTCGCATAGCATAGCGCACATTCCGAAAAAGCAAAAAATCACTGAACCAGTATTTAAACCGGAGTGGGAGAATCTGTTTTTTTTTCTCCATTGTTCACAGATCGGATTCTAAATGCTTAATATGCAATCGTGCCCTCGGGAAAAAGAAAATGCAATTCTACCTGACATCGAGAAAATCGTCACATTAAAACGAAGGAAATAAAATAGTAAAGTACCTCGTTTTTTTTTGTTTTTTTTACAGTGTCGAATTGATAATTAGCAACTCGACTTTAAGGACCTGATCAACGTAATGTGCAATAGAGGGGGGCGCCCGCCCCCCCGAAAATTACTCGCGGACAGAAATCTTGGACAGCCCTGACCTAGATTCTAGAGGATCGGTAGTCCCATCTTGATTTTCTGATTTTGCCTAGCAGACGAAATGTACATTTGTGACGAAATAAAACCTTTTGTGGACAGGTGATCAATATTCTTCATCTTGACTGTTTTCTGGATTATAAATTTTTACTTGTAATTTATTATAGACACTTTCCTCACCCCTTTGATTTTATTAATTAAAATTTAATAACGCCGATAAGAATCATGATTTCAGGAGAAAAATTATCCTAGGGCAATAATAAATTATTAGGATGATTCGTCAACAATTGTGCTACATAAAACATGTTACATGCCGATATGTACCTTTCAGGTTCTTTTGGAAATCGGAAAAAAGAGAGATTTGGCGTTTTCACCGATTAATTGCACAGCAAAACTCTCCTCCTTTTCGAACCGACATGTTTAATTTTGAATTTCAACCCGCATACCGTCGAAGGGCGCCACCCTAGACCAACTCACGCGTTTTTCGTGGAGTGACGTATCCAGTATTTCTTCAGCCATGCCATGCCATAGCTCAGTGCCTTGGCTTGGTTCTTCTTTTGTATTTGCTTCACAATTTGATATTTAATTCAGCATGGGTTCGTACTGTGCAATTGTTGTCTATTCAAACGCTCAAAAAATCCTTAGAAAATGGAGAGAGAAAGAATTAATTGAGCATCGAAGCAATATGTTGGTAGTAAGTGTGTGATCTCAGGATCTCCCCCTGAAAAATCCTCATCGTCCTCGGCCGGGATCGAACCCGCGTACTCGAGCATCAGAGGCGACCACGTAACCACTGAGCCACCGAGGCCAATAAACACTTTTGATTCAATAAAATAATTGTAAATGTCGAAATATGAAACAGGTGGCCACCTCACATCGCACTTTCTGAAAAATTAATTTATGTTCATAATCTGAAATAAAATTAACAGTTTTTAAAGTAAGCAAATAAAGACATTTTTACAAATGGTATCTAATTTTTTTTATCGTCATGCTGCGCTGAAAATAGACTAAAAAATGCAATCGCAACTCGACATAAACATGTAACTCATGTTCATCACTTGATGCCAAATATTAAAATTAGAGCAGGAATGTTGTACACAATATCCGATTTTTAGGTATCTTTAATTAACGATGCGACATTATAGGCAGTAATGCTAAAATTTAAGAGTGGATGAGAGGAATCAGAAGATCTGAGAGCTCAGAACATAGCCACCGTATGTGTAAACATATACAATGGCTACGCTCAGAGGCATGTTGTAATGGCGGACGCATTCGAAACTTAAAGATGGCCGCGCCCGTGAAATCGAAAGTAAAAAGGTGGATTGACAACTATTAAATAAAATTAAACAAAATTAGCTAAATTCTACTCTCCGCCCCCCCCCCCCCCCCTCACAAACACTCACACATATATACACGGATTTTTTCTCCCGTTTTTACCAGTTTTATGCAAAGAATGGTTGACTACTAAATAGTTGAATTTTTACAACCTTGTAAGTGGAATTTTTTTCCTATCTACCAGGTGGTTATAACTTAATTTAATCTAAAGTTCCCCACTTCTGCACAGGTTGCAGACCGCATTATTGCACAGTGATGAAACTTTGTGTATAAGCTATGCAGAACATGGAGAAGAGAATTCCAACGAAAATTTATTAGTGCATGTGGTTACCACCGGGGAAAAAGTGGCGCCGTATGCAAAAGCGCACTGCGTCTGTGAACAACCAATCTGCAGAGCATTGCAGAAATGCAGCAACAGTCTTCAGCAAGATGGTGCAGCACCGCATGTAGGTCACCCAGTAAAGGAAATTCTTCGTACCCACTTCGGCGATGAACGTAACGTGTTCTGTCGAGACACTTTCCAGATACGTGACCTGCCTGTTCACCAGACCTTAATCCACGTGACTTCTGGCTGTGGGAAGGATCGTGTTTATCATAGGGTATCACAGCTTTCAATAATCCAGGAAGGAGATGTTGTCAATGTCTTCAAAATTGATGTCAAGAATATGCCTCGGCTTTCTATATTTCGTATGCCATTTTATTTCCGAGCTTTCCAGCTTTCAAGTTTTCCAGTATTCAAGCTACCAGGTCATGTCGTGGGTCTTCATCGTCTGCACCATACTCAACAGATCTTGGATAAACTTTTCGATGAGTCATGTTTAAATGCGAGCAGATGTATTATTTTTGACGGCCTTTTCTAAGTTGGGCAGTGGTCCTCAGGGCAACATTCTGCAAAGACTGGAGGACACTCCATCTGCTTTTAAATATATTCGCCCATGCAGGCATACCATAGAGGAGGATCATCATCATCTTGTACAGTAGTAGTTTAGTAAGGAATGAACTTAATGTACCGAAGGGAATATATATATATATATACACATACGCGCTTATAAGAGCCCCAAATAGGAAATTAGCTCTTATAAGCAGATTGTTTTTTTTTATCTAGAGTTTTCTTATATACGGGCTCGATTGTCATAAAAATAATGACCAATTTAATAAAATATACAGATTATATTCAAAAAATGTTTAAAGTTTAGTTCGACTTAACCGGGACTTCGACTTAGCAGTTTGAGTTACTCAGATAAACTTGTACATCGTCTTTCCACATAGGAACATTTAATAGTGCCTTCTTTATAAATGAATAATAAGTTATTATTATTAATTATTTGGACAAGTTATTGAAAATCTGATATACGTAATATATATTAGATCAGGTTGAAAATCACAATTTTAAATGATGAACAAAACAATACAGTAAAACAAAACGAGAAATTCATTCAATTTTTCATTACTTTTTATTATTATTGTTATTATTCTGTATATCAGTACAGGCTTATAAACACAACTGGATGCCATTCACTGTAATTCTAAGTACCACCCAAGAGGAAGGGAAGCCCCAAAAGGACTGCTCAAATACATTAATAATAATGATGATGAGAAGATGATCAAAATTTTTTACACATAATTATTATTACTCTTAGATATCTTGGTTTCCAAAAAGAACATAAAACTTGAGCAAGATCTGTTTAATACAAAAATTGCCGAATTTATATAAAATACAATCAATGAAGTTTATGAGAGAGGAGCTATGGATTTTAAATGAAATGTTGAAAAGGTTAAAAACAGTTAATGTTCACAAATATTTAAAAAAAAAAGTTCCTGCATAGCAAACTATGATAATAATGATGTGCCAAAGATTAAAAAAATAAATAAAATAAAATAAAGCTTTCAGCAATTCTTAAACAACACAAACATTAAAAAACTAATCACATGATAAACACAAGATACATTATTCAAATAATTAAAACTTTAGAAATATTCGCATTTACTAAAATGCAAGGCATTTTCACTTGTTGTAAAAGGCATGTTCATTATAATAAACTTATGCTGGAGATTCATAATAAAATGAACTGTGTTTGTTTTCTTTCTGCTGCTTATAATAGCTTTCCTTAGGAGGAAAAAATAGAACAAAAACAAAAACCAAAACAACAACAATAAAAAAACAAACAAACAAAATATAGCCTGTCAACAGGGTAGTGAATAGTTGATAACAGTATGGCAACAAAATGAATGGACCCACTTATAGTTTGTTAGATAACTAAACAAGAAGAAATAATTTGCTGCCATGCTGCACAATTGAAGCTTTTCACTCTGACAGACTATACATCTTTTAAAATAATATACAGCCCTTTACAAAAATTCTTTTACTCTTTATATGCAACCGAACTTAAAAAAGTGCTTACAATTTTACTCTGTGGGCAGAACATACTTAAGGTGTGTTTTAAAGCAAGAATTGTACATAAAAAAAGGTACCTAAAGGTCCATCCATATTCAGTTATGAGCAAATTTAAAATGTTAATGTAAAATAAAAGACAGGATATACAGCAAGTCAACAAATTTTGAAGAGAGCAATTTCTTGCTTACATCAGTTTTATTAAATTCCTCCCTAAAGAAAACATACTGAAATGGATCTTACAGGCAAATGACTTGTATCTTCTTTTCTTTTTCCTCTCAAGGAGGTGAAATATATTTAGCTGCCAAACCCCCCTCCCTTCCCTATCCAAATTGCACATGCTCAAAATGCAAACCAAACATGCAATTTCAATAATCTTTTTTTGGAATTTTAAAGTATGAGTCATAATTTGGTATATCAACTTGATAATTATAATTTTATACCAAAAGAAATCATTTAAGTTCCAAATTATTTACTATATTGAAAGGCAACTTATTTTTATTACTTGTAAATAAAATAATGTTGCAAGATTAAATTTATTTAAAAATTTCTCCTATCTACATAAACTTCATTAATTGTACAAAAATTATATTCAAATTACAAGTTTATCTATGAAATGAAATAAAAACAATTTTAAGTGTCCATTCATTTAATAATCTGTCAAGGAAAGGCTGAATTTTTCGTGCCTTCTTCTCCAGCAAAACAGAAAATGCTTTTTAAAGTTTTTTTTAACACATCTGCGATGTGAAGAGCTTGTTTGTTTATTTATTCATTTATTATTATTTATTTATATTTTTAACAAAAAGAGAGGAACAAATAGGCAGAACTAGAGAATAATGTCATAGAACATTAAGTTGTTTTGTATAAAATGGAAAAATTTAGTACAGAATTGGTTAGTGAAACTTATTACTATTATTTCCATTTATTTAACAAGCAAGGCAAACACATCATATCTGGCCCATTTTCTATTTTTTGTTTCATAAATAAATGAAGTTATTTACGTCATTCTCTTCTGTTCAGCAGAAGTTTCTGGATAAGTAGGTAAAAATGCTAAAGTTTCCTTTTTTCACAACATGATTTATCTCTTTTCTTATTATCTTGTTCCAGTTTACCAGCACAGGAAAGGGAAGGAAGGAGAAAAAAAAAAAAGTATTCATAAATTCAAAACTCATAAAATAAAAGAAAAATAATAAAAATAAAAAGTGACAAACGAACTGTAATAACTTTTGTATCTTTTATCATATATTCATATATACTTTTAGATTCCATGATTTTTAGAAAATAAATTCAGATAATATTACAATATCGTAATAAAATCAATTTTAAAATGCTTACATCAATAGTTTAAAACATAATTATCTGCTGTCAAAATACAAATTTATTTAGCAAAGAAATATAACCTAAAACTTAAGATAAAAAATTGAAAGAAACCACGTGAATTTTACTCAAAGGTTTCATAGTCAATAATGTGTATATAAACAAAAAAAAGCGACTAAAAAAAAGCGTTGAACATAAAACCAAAAAGAGAGAAATTCCATAAAAATAACAAAAAATGGTGTAACTGAAAAAAAAAAAAATAAATAAATTATTCACATTAATATCTAAAATATATAAAATATAATTTCTTAATATACTAATTTTTAAATTATATTTTAAGCATGATGATCTACATTATGTCACTTTCTGTCAACATAGTATATAGATATATATATATAAAAATCTAACAAAAATGAATTTCATTTTCATTTAATAAAATAAAATTTAAAATTCACAACATGAGGGAAGAGAGTCAATAGGGAGGGTAAGAAGAGTGGTGGAATAAGGGAAGAGTAAACTAAGTTTATTCAAATTACTTTTTTGAAAGAAAACTGCCTATAAACACACCTTCTATTAAAAACAATGTGATTCAAAGATTTTTTGGCAGTGTTGACAAAGTATATAGCTGTAGTTTTAAACATTTGTGTAATTTTTTATTTAAGATCATCTGTATCTCTGTATTCTTCCATGTCTTTCCTAAATGATTTAGATACACAAAAAAAATGTTTGAAAGTAACTGAGACAATATGAAATTAGTGTATATTCATGATTATAGTAAAGAACGAAAAAACTTCATTTTCAGGTTGAGCTTTTTTTTTCTGTGTGTCTGAATGTAATTATTGCTTTTTATAACGATGTACCTCTTTGTTTAATACAGAGTTTATACTCCACTAAACACAAAACTCAAATACTTGTTCAATGCACATCAAAAAAAGACTAGTTGTAATCAACCTCTTCATCATCACGACCCAGTCGGATATTTTCGGCATTTTCACATGCAAGAAAATATTTGTTGGTAAGTACGCAAGCAGAAACTAACACTGCTCTGTGAGTGTGGGAGATTAGGATAAGAAAAGAAAGAAAAGGAAAAAAGAAAAACTTATATAAATTTATATATATATGTATATACAAACAGGAATATTTGATTGACAGCTATAACTAACTCCATCTGAATACAGAAAAAAAAATTATATAAAATTTATGTTCACTTTATTGTCTCTTGCTCAACTTCTGAAACTCAAAGCAGAAGATACCAAGAGCACTAGAGAATCACAAAACATTATTACATTTTGCTTTATTTTGTGTTTAACATTGAAAGTTAAAAAGCAACAGAGTATAATTAGAAATTGTTCCATCCACCAATGTTAAGTAATCAAGGGAAGGGAGGAAACAATAATAATAATAATAATAATAATAATAATAATAATAATAATAATAAAAATCAACCAACCAAATGCATAATCACAATTAATAAAAAAAGAGCAGGAAGGGGGAGGGGTATGGAAACAGGCAGGGCATATCTGTTCAGACAGAGGAAGAACATAACTGGAGCAAAATAACTGCACCCGTTGAAGAAAATATTGATTATTTTTTTTCCAGTCATTATTGGATAGTGTAGTCATTAATGATTTTAATTTCTTCTTTAAATGGAAATTTCCCTTGAAAAATAATGCATTACAAAATATGTACAAAAAAATCAAATCACACACAACAAGGCTGGAGAGAAAGACTTAAAAAGTATTAAAGACAGACAGAACAAAAGACAGTCATCTGTTTTTTGGAACTGCCCATCTTCATTACGGCTTTTATTTTATTTAAACGAGTAAGGGATGTTGTATAAAATTGTCCAAAATGCCTTCGTAAACGAAGGAATATGAATTTTTTTTAAATATATAAAAGAAAAAATGTAAATTGGACAATTTTCTTTTTTTTCTCTTTTTTTTCTTATAAAATAAAAAATTAATTGTGTGCCTACTCTGCACATAACTTTTCCTAGATAAAAGATAAATGTAATTACAAAAGAAGGGTTTATCAACCCGATGCATTGGATAAGCTCCAATACAACACATGATATGAGTCTCAATAGCACAGATTGTTTTAAGATACGACTCTTTAAAAGTTCATAAAGAAACACATTATCACTGGTAGCAAAAATAGTGGCTTTACAATTGCTATTAGAATACAGTGGTTACAGCTATCCTGTTAAGGCCAGCTAATTTCTTTTTTACTTTTTTTTTTTTTTTTCTTCCTTTTTTTCTTCAGTTTTAATTTTTTAAAATTTTATATATATATATATTTAAAGATATATACATAGTTTCACCTGCCTTTAGATTCTTTATGCAGCAATGAATGAGTGGAATGCACACTTATTCCCTTAAAATTAATGCATGTCTTTAAAAGCTCACCCACTCAAGTGTTTCCTTTACTAAGTAAGACAGGAAGGCGTCACTCCACAAACTCTCAAGGCAAATTCTGTTCTCTACTGACCTGATATGTTGGATGTATACTTAAAAAATGAACCCTTTCCCATTAAACCATCTTGTCTTCTTTTATATATTTATTTATTATTATTTTTATTTTAGTTTCTGTTTTGTTTTCTCTTTTTCCTAATATAGGAAAATCTATTCTTTACATCCAAAATCCTGCAGTGGAATGTATCAGCCAGAGATCACAGGCAGGTGTCTGTTTAGTCACCCTTGCTTCAAGGCACGTCTGGTGATAGAGGGTTGGATTGAGGCTACGTGGGTGATATCTGGCCTCCATTTAAGGATAGCGCTTGATGTGGATTGGAGTGATGGGGATTGTTGGAATTTCTCAGCACCGTATAGACATTGTCAACTTTGCTAAGGCTCTCAAAGAATGGGATGAGATCTGACAGTTCTGAATCTGACATGTCATCAAACCATGAGGCAACAGGCACCTGTTAGAGAAACAAGAAACAAATAACTTTTCAAGATTTTTTCTACAAAATTGAAGATAAAATCAAAAGGAACTCAAAACCATACAAGTGTCCTACTCGTTCTCAGCTCCCGATTTTCGCTAATAGTCATGATGTAATAAAATTTGTGCGAGTCTGCCATTAATTCTAATCTTACAGATACTTACAAGGAGATTCCACGTACTTGGACTCACTGATTTTGATAATAAATTTTCTACGAGTAGCTTTCATCAAATAAACTAACCATGCAAAGTCATTCGATGCACTTCTCAAAATTTTCCGAGAAAAAAATTAGAGATTCACAATTTCATTAATTTATCTATTCCACAATATTTCTATTAAAGAAAATTTAAGCAAAACCAAATCGTCAATGGATTTCCTTATCTCCTGCTCTGCCATCTTCACATTGCAATTCTAAAGTTTGTTATAATTGCCTATGCTTTTTAAATGCCTGAATTGTAGCATAAATTTTTATCATGTTCAGGCGTTCTAGTGGTAAAATGATAGAAATTCTATTTTACAAGCATGGGTTTGAATCCAATCTTTGATAATTTTTATTTTCCCTTCATAAAAATTTTTTTTTTTAACACATATGGGAATGTGTAATTCGTTTACATTAGAACCCCGAATTTCCGTTGGAATTGAGGGGAAGGGTGATTCGAAAAGGACAGATTATCCATTTTTTGCACCGTTTAGCAGTACAATTCAATAATCGACACAACATAATACTCGGTCAATACTCTATAAATAGTACAGTATAACTGCAGATTATCCGTTGTAAGTACACTTACAACAGTAATTTAAAACCACCCTGCACAAAAGGGACGGGTAGCGGCATTGAAGCAAGGACATCTCCCACGTGGCAAAGAAGGGGTAGATAACGAGAAAAGCAGCCTCGCACAGGGTATCTGGCATAGTTTCACTTTGCTGTATGTTTTGTTCACACATTCACGAAAAATTGTAAATACAGGGGGAGTTTAAGGTCGCACACATTAAAGTTTAGCTGCCCGTAAAAGTACCAGTTTGAGAATTTATATGAGAATAAAGTATCACAGATATAGTTGAAATGTTGGCTTTTATTTTTAGCAGACAAACTTTAGGTGTTACAATAAATATTGGAAATGACGTCCTTTTTCGCAAATACAAAAGCGTGTTCGTTTTACCAGATAAACTTTAGGTGTTTTTTTGTTTTTATGTTATCTTTCAGTGCATCATTTTCTGGGGATTGTAGGCAGATTTATCATCTCCTGATTTCTTCCTATGGGGTTGTCTGAAAAATGTAATTTATGTGAATAGTCCACACGCAATTGCCGAGCTGAAAACGAACATCACAACAGCCATTTCTAACATCAGTGCTGCCATCCTTCGCAGAGTCTCACGAAATCTGGTAAAACCAACATACCACTAACACTATATAATACTCGCCCTGTATATACAGAGTGCATAAGGTATTTGAGGACACACCTTCGTTTGGCTACTGCTGCACTATAGTAAATTGTATGTCCTTTCCATTTCTGGACAGCAAAATGGCAGACCATCAAGTAACATAAATCACGAAGAGACATGCAGTAATCGTGGCAATAAAGGCAGAGTACAGCGATTTAGAGATATCACAATTTCTAAAGGTCGCAAGATCACTCGTCCACAAAGTGCGGAAGGAGTTGGAGACCGAAAATGGCAATGTTGCACCAGTAGCAAAGCGTAAAAAGCATGCCTCACGCTCTGACATCATCAGAACACCTGAATTTATTCAGCAAGTGCAGCAGGCCATTGATGACAATCCCAGAACATCCATGCGGTCACTTGCCAAAGATCTCCATGTGTTGGAAGGAACAATCAGAAATGTTGTCGATGAAAACATCAGATATCACTCGTATGTTATGCAACGGAAGGCCTTACGTGTTTCAGCAAGACTCTGCCCCAGCACACAAGTCTCGCATGACACAGGAATGGATGGCCAACAACTTCCATGATCAAGTTTGGCCTCTTAACTCCCCTGACCTGAATCCGTTGGACTACCTACGTATGGAGCATTGTGGAGAGAGAGGTCAATGAACACCCCCATAACACCAAAGATGAATTGAAAGCTGCCATTGTTCGAGTAATGACCAATATAAACCATGACCATTTCATTCGCACATGTCGACGGTTCCCATCTTGCATTGAAGCGGTTATAGAAGATGAAGGCGGATTCATTGAATAGCCACAAAACAAGAAGGTTTCTTGTGTATGCTCATGATATGTTTCGATAATAAAGTTATTATCTTGACTTATATCTCTGTTTTCTCTCTTGATGTGAATCTGTCCTCAAATACCTTATGCACCCTGTATGATGGAAAAAAAAGATTATACATGATGACGGTTAATTGGCCGAATGGTTAACTGAGAGACGGAAAATCGAGGTTTGACTGTATTTCATTATTTCTGACTTTCCAATTTGCTATCATCCTTTTTATTTATAAAATGCTCTTTTTCGGGCATTTATAAAGTGTGGGCAATTGTAACAAATTTCATGAATTTTTTTCTCAGAAAATATTGAGAAGTGTGTCGAATGGCTTTGCATGGGTGTTTAATTTGGTGAAAGCTACTCGTAGAATATTTTTTTTTATCAAGATCGGTGAGTCCGAGTACAAGGACTCTCCTTGTTAGACTTAACTAATCAAGATGTAAAGGAAGAGACTCTTGTCAACAATAAAAGTGTTTTAATGCAAACGTATATGTATTTCAGTCACCCTGTGACCCAATACAAGCGGTAATCTTATAAAGTAAAAATTAGCCAATCAGCAAAATACATGATAGTAGAGGAAATGATTGGATACCCCAGTAGATATTCTTTATTGGTGCATTTCAGTAACTTAGCATTCGTTTTGGAAATGCTGTGGCCGGTTTCAAGCATATGCTTCGTTACTGCCGATTTTTCCAGAGGTCCGCATTTTGAATCTAGTTGCTTTTTGATCTTCCTCGATAAACTTTTTCACAATTATTACAGTGGATTTTGTATATTCCCGACTGTAACCACAGAGGGGGATAAAACTAGGGTTCCCCAGTAGAAGCTTTAACGTGTATAAGGTATTTGTTGGCAAGGTCGAGGTTACACTCTTTAAGTATACCCTGTAGACCCTTAATTAAGTTCTGGTTATAAGATCCTGAGATGTTTCTTCTTTGTTCTCTCATATTCCTAAGGGTTGTTTGTTACGCACTTTATTCTTTCAGTAAATCATCTATTACAGTGGGCTAGTAAGCGTTATGTTTGGCGGCCACTTTTATGGAACTTATTTCTGTGCTGAAACGTTCTTTAGATAATGGGATGGTGATAGCCCTGTCTAACTGAAAGATAAAAGTTTGAAAGTTTATGGCTCTAACAGTGGTTGGAGTCTTCTGAACAAAAGTATCTGTGAGCATTGGCTTTCTGTATACAAGGTGATTATAATTAAAGTTTAAGCTTCAAAACGCTATAAAAAAAGAACCACTTAGTAGAATGACGTCCAATTGGAACAGAATGTTATTGAAGAAGGGGGAAAGCTTATGTCATAAGAAAAAAAAGTAGGTCCAAATTTTAGCAACAGATGGCACTGTAAGCGTCAAAATATGTAAATGAAAATACCTGTCATGCGCACAACTCATTTCATTTGTTATAAAAACGCCGGGTACACGGCTTTTCCTCATTCTGAACATGATGCCGGAGACACTTCAATCAGTTATGGAACATGCTGTTTCTCGATTTCAACTTGTTGCACACAACGCTGGACAGCATATTGAACATGTTTCGCACCAGTCTCCCGCAATTTAAAAAACCGATTTGATAGATGCTTTGCACACTGAACAGTACAGTTGGTTTAACGTGTAACTTACACCTTAGCCTTTGTTTTACGATTCATTTATTGTCGAAATTCTGACGCTTACAGTGCCATCTGTTGCTAAAATTTGGACCTATTTTTTTTTTCTTATGCCATAAGCTTTCCCCCTTCTTCAATAACATTCCATTCCAATTGGACGTCATTCTACTAAGTGGTTCTTTTTTTATAGCATTTTGAAACTTAAACTTTAATTATAATCACCCTGTATATCAAATTCTAATTTGTTATCTGACCTTATGAATATTTTATCAAACACAACAATCCTTAGAATTAAGCGAGAAAAAAAAAGATCCATCTCTGTATCTTATAACTGGAACTTGATTAAGGGTCTGCAGGAAATACTTAAAGAGTATAACCTCGACCTTGCCTACAAAAGCTCAAATATATTAAAGCTTCTACTAGGGAACTCTAAGGATAAAACCCCTCTATTGTTACAGCTGGAAATACACAAAATCCTCTGTGAAAAGGTTTATAGAGGAAAATTGAAAAGGAATATAGAGACCAAATTCAAGGAACATTTTGCCCATGAAAAATATGGACGTCCGGAAAAATGGGCGATAGTGAAGTAAATGCTGGAAACCGGCCAGAGTATTTCCAAGACGAACATAAATTACTGAAAAGCGTCAATAAAGAATATCTACTTGAACCACCTTTGAAACAATGGAAATCAAAAAGAAGGATGCAAGACTTTTATTGATTTCAGAAAACGCATTGGGATCATTCCATGTCAAGTCACCCAGGCCATGTCATCCACCATCTCAGATTTTGATGAAACTTTAATTTCTTAATCCTTCCATGTAGATCCAAATTTTACCTGCCTACCTCAACTCGTTTTTTTTTTTTAATAGGCAGTTAAAGTTATTCCGAGAACTCCAGATGAAATTGTACTTTCAATGAAAAAAAATTGTATCTTTGTCATTTATAGTGCAAATGCAATGAAAATTTGCAATATTATTAAGAAAACCATGCTGATAACAGAAAAAAATAAATAAACCCTTTACATTTATCTACTTGGCTATAAAAATTTACTTTTGGACGGAAAATGTATTTTATAAAAAGGCAATATCTTGGGAAGGCAGAGGTGATAATCAAATAAAATTTTTTTTTAATCCTATCTACAAAAAGCATAGTATCACATAAAAAAATGAAGTTCATGGCATTTTACTTGCTTCAATAAATAAAATCCATTTACAACTTTTTTCAAACTTCTCGTATTTTTTTTATCTTTTTTTAGCTTGTAATTGGGCAAGTTATGGTTTAAAACAAATTTTGTTTTCATATTATTTTTGTTTAAACCAAGAAATATTACATTTAGGCTTTTAGGCAGCTTATTGTAGGACCTACAAGAAAAATATTTGAAAACAAAGTAGCCTTTATATATTTAAGTACCTTAGGTAGTTTTTAAAAGATCAATACAGCACATTTAGTTTGTATAGCTACTAATATAGATTGAATGAATGGACTAATGTCAAAGAAACAATCCTAGAGACAAGTCACGACATGAAAAATAAAAGGCTATCTTTTTTTTTGTGTAAATAGTCTCATCTTTTTCATGTCGTGACTTGTCTCTAGGACTGTTTCAGGATGTCTACAGAGTTTCTGAAAGTCAATTTAGTGACTTTTTAGTAACTTTTTGGGGACGTCTTTAAAAATCTTCCTGACCTAATTTAATTATTTTTAACGTCAAAAAAAAAACTTTTAAAGCATTTTTCCCAGACTGGATTGACCAAATTTTAATTCCGCGACTCGATATTTTCGTGACCCATTTTCCAATTTCATTACTTTTTTGTGACTTTCGTGACCCTGTGTTTCTTTGTAATAATAAATTATAAAAAAAGACTAATAAAAGAAACCATCAACATTATTTCGAATGAAAAAAATTTAGCCAAACCATCAATAGAAATTAATAATAAATGGAAATTACTACTAAAAATATAATATCACCTCCCTTGCATCTAACAATCCTGATCACAACAATCAAAATAAACATAAAATCACACATTGTCTTAGACTACATTGTTTTGTTTTTTTATTATTATCTTCCATTCATTCAAAAAAACTTTAAAACTGAGGATGGGAAAGAAATCCCGAAAACGTTATTAAAGATAGTCATTTACATCACGAATCATCGAACTTCTATCACCTCCCTGTGTTCCTGTAACGTTTCTTCGCTGGATCTTCGTCTCTTCTGTGTTTCATCTGATCTTCGTCTCTTCAGTGTTTCTTCTGTGTTTCATCTGATCTTCGTCTCTTCAGTGTTTCTTCTGTGTTTCATCTGATCTTCGTCTCTTCTGTATATCTTCTGTGTTTCATCTAAGTTTCTTCACAAGTCCTGTGTTTCTTCGTCCTTAAACTTTTACTCGGGTGACTTTTTTCAATGTTTTTTTATTATTTATTTTAATTTTGTCCTATTTTAATTAAAGGAGTGTATTCATCTTAATTAATATATAACTTTAACTGCCTATAAAAAAAAAACGAGTTGAGGTAGGCAGATAAAATTTGGTATATTTTCATATCTATATAGAAGGATTAAGAAATTAAAGTTTTATCAAAATCTGAGATGGTGGGTGACAAATCCAAAATTTTCTGGATGATTTGATGTGGAATGCCTCATTGGGTGAATTCAGACTTTTTTTGACCCGACTGTAAACTCTCCTTTACTTAATAATTCTTCTTGGTTTATTTTTGTTATTTTTAGATAATCTTTGTATGATTTTGTCTGAAAAATATTGTCCATGGTGTAGTTTGTATCTGATTACCGTAGCTCCCTTCTCCTGGGGTGTCAAATCATTGCCTTTACTATTTATGTATTTTGCTAATTGGATAATTTTTATTATATAAGACAACTGCTTGGTTTCCTCTCCTGTATTACAACACTGAAAGATGGTCACAGGGTGACTGAAATATGTATCAGAACTGGAAGAAAAATATTCTTATAAGCAGAGTATCCTTTTAACTGGAGTTGGGATTTTCATTTAAAAAATACAGCACTCAACACAAATTGATTTGAACAGTGTCTAATACATGTATATGATAAGATTTTATGTTTTCCAAAGAACAAGTCACACTAAAGCTATCTAAATACTATTTTTTAGAGAAAATTTGTGTTAAAAAAATTAAACACAAACCAATAACCATCACTTATTTTTGCAAGTAAGCTGGGAGGTCTGCACAAAACGATAAATTTCAAATGATAATCGACAATCGAACAGTAAAGTGTACTGAATTCCAAATAACCCCTTAGGGAGTTTGTATAGTGGATGCAGTGCTATTACTGACCATTGGCTTAGAGGGAGATGATGCAGTGGCTATTATACACAGAATACCGTAATTTTCGGCAGTAACGCCGCGGCGACTGATACGCCACAGCAGAAAAAACGTAACATAAATGTAAAATCTCCGACAGTAACGCCGCGGCGTAAAAGTAATGCGCATTTGAGTGGGAAAAAATTTTTAATTTCGTACATATAATATATGTCTGCATACATTTCCTCCAGCGCCGAATACATTTTTCGTCGAGTCCTAACTGCCTCGCTGCTGCATGATTGCTCTTAGGCCTTTTCAATCTTGGCTGTTAGTTTTCCGTTTAAAAGCTGCTGTGTAGCTTGCATGTCGCTTTGGCGAATTTGAAACATACTCTGCTCATGGTGAAGATATACTCCATCATGCCCTTGCTTATTATTATTATTATAATAATAATAATAATAATAATAATAATAATAATAATAATAATAAT
>JAHWFO010008089.1:3972550-4079526 GCA_023313115.1 Rhysida immarginata | reverse complement strand
ATAATAATAATAATAATAATAATAATAATAATAATAATAATAATAATAATAACAATAATAATAATAATAATAATAATAATAATAATAATAATAATAAATAATACATAATAAAGTACTGGTGTTTCTAACACCTCTCAAGCGTTCTCGTGACCGTTTAGTCCCGCGCACGCGCTCGTGAATCTTTCTGATAGTCAGCCCCGAGCGTTAAAACGCAAAAATCTACGTACGAGAAAAACGGAACTTTAAAGAAAATTCGAAACCTAAGAGAAAAATATTTTATAAAATAAAAAATATAAAACAATCTTCGCTTTTATCTTCAGCTCCTTCGCCCCTACCATGTATCCAGCTATAAGAAATTTTAATTAAAAAACAGAAAAGAAATGCGCCAACAGGCAACTTGATTTCCTTAAAGACAAATTTCGTTTGCCGTTTTCAGTATACCCGTGTGCGTGTGTGCGTGCGCGCCAATCATAAGCTGGCTGCGGGAGTTGGCCGTTGTTTAGCAGGAGCGTGAGAGTGCGCGACGTCGCCTTCACCTAAAAGGGAAGATTTATCCTAAAAAAACTTGTATCCTGACGTGTTTTGTGCCTTCAGATTCATTACAAAACTATAAACGCATTCGGAACAGACTTTGAGATGGGATACGCATTATGGTGAAGCGAAAGTGGCGAAAGTGATCAGGCGCCCTTGAACGTGATCAGATTTGAAAGTTGATAATGTTGGTCGTGTAGTGAACGATGAGAACGATAATGGCGGGAAGTTTTTAGATGCAGTGCTCACGTTGATCGATTAACATGGGCGGACTGGCAGTCTAAATCGTACCGGGAAAAATCGGCGAAAGCGGCCCGCAATCACGAGAAAGTAAAGGCATCTGTCCGGCTCACCGGGTTTTCTCCCGGCGAATCGGTTTTGTTCAATCCACCGCTGTCGATGAACGCTATCGGAGTGTATTTTTAATTAAAAAGATGTGAATTCATCGATAAATTCATCAATAAATATAAATCAAGTAATATATTGTCACTAATTATTTTATATCGTTGAGAGAACCATATGAAGTAGGCCTAAAATCGTGGGTAGAATTTTTTTTTTTTTTTTTTTTTTTAATTTTTGTAAAATCTCCGACAGTAGCGCCGCGGTGGCTGATACGCCGCACATGCCAAAATTTTCACTTTTATTAACAGAAACGCCGCGGCGCTACTACCGAAAATTACAGTATACATATTGCACAGAATGTGTCTGCCAGAATCAGAAACAGTAGAGAGAATGTGTCTGTCAATGACATCACAGTGCGTTTAGAGTTATTTTATCTGTTTAACCGGAGTTCAACACAAATTTCAGCATAGACATTTATCCTTATAAGCGGATTATCCTTTTATCAGATATCCTTATAGCGAAGTTCGACTGTATATGTCCGCATTAAAACACTTTTTTATCGTGCACAAGAGTCTCTTCCTTTCCATCATGCTATTTATCCATAGGTTATGGTTCGTTTCTATAACTAAGCAATATATTAAAAATGAAACTAATTATGCAACTACACTTACAGCATTGTCTGGATGGAAGATGTAGGACGCCGGAGAATTATCCACAATAACAACTTTATGGAGTTCACGGCCAAGTCTCCCTAAATCCTAAAAAAAAAAACAAACAAAAAAAAAAACAAATTAAATTTAACAGAATAAAATATTCTTTGTAGGAATCTAGATGAAAATATTACTTATTATATTCTAATCACCTTCACATAATTTCCACGATGGAATACACAAGATTCACGAAAGAGTCTTGCTTTAAAAACTCCCCATCTATCCAGAAGATCAGCTACTGGATCTGCATACTGAAAGATTTTTTAAAAAGAAGAATGCATATGTTTAGACAATCAGTAGCAAAATTGATAATTTATATATATATATATATATTACTTTTCTTTCCTCCTTGGGCCTTAAAAACCTTGTATATTTTTATCCTTAAACCACAGAAATACAATTTATTAAAAAAAATTCCTCTCTCTGCTCATTGTGTCTCTAACCTCTATACAGATAGATTCTGGTTTATACAAACTTTAAGAAGTATCCCATGCTTCATTGCAGGCTTTCTGTACACTATCTAATGTGCAAGGTCTTCAATTTCCTTAGGCCCTCTTGAATAGGCCAAAGAGCACAGTATCCATAGGAACAGCATATACTATCGTTGAAGACGATAGCCCTGATTTCTCTTTCTACAGCTATCCTGTTCATGAAGGCAACTGTGTGGTTTGAAGTATTATCCCGGTGAAGCCAAACCTGGTTTGTTTTTTTTCTGCACTGTAGAGATATGGAATATCAGAATGATAAACAGGTTCCTATTGTTTATCTATTAGTAGGTGACATTAATTTTTGATTTGGTGAAACTTTGTATAGCATTAATTTTCTGTTTAGCTAAACCCAGCAACAAGCTTAAAACCTTTAGAAACATTTTCCTTGCACTGTCACATAAAGTCTCTGTGGTCCTTTTTGAGATGAAACTAATTTTGTTGCAGTTGCATAATGGAGATCCATCCTTTGCTTAATGATACTTTTTTTTTCCACTTTCTTCCTACCTGTTGTCAATCATACAATTTTTGTACATTAGTCTTGCTTTCTACCAAATATTATGTCAGTAATTTGAGAACACTGGCCTTATGCCGTCGTTCCATTTGCAAATATCAATTAATAATGCTACTCACAATTGTCTGTGATATTCCAATGGAAGAGATAATGCTATGTTGTTTTTGGATTTATGGTTTCTATGCTAGCCTTGACTTTCCTCATCACTTCAGTGGTGTGCTTTGGGGTAGGGTGCTTCGTAGCAGTGGTGCAAAGCTTTATTCTTCTCCCAGTCCACTTTTGTTATCCGGCTGCCTTAGATATAGTAAAGTTAAAACTTTTGCATTGCTTGATTATCTGAGAATATGAGAATGCTAGGTCAGGAAGTTCATTTATATACCCTTTCCAAAACAGGATTAGACGTGGTAGCATTATTTCTCCCAAGTCTGAAATTGAAATAGTATTTTGTTCCCCTCTGGAATGGTTTCACGAGACAACAATAACATGGACTTATGACAAAAATCATGCAAGCCATGCGCATTCCAATTTCGTTTACATAAAACACGAATCAATCTCTGTAGTACAAAGAAACTATTTATTATAGGGCAACATGAAAAGTATCAATGAAAACTCTCAAATTTTATATCTGTGCTTGAAGAACATGCATTGTCACAGCCTCTCTGGGATGCTGTTATTGAAAGCAGAATTGCTGTTGGGAAGATCCTGCAGTTGGCCACCAAGTGATTTTTTTTTCTATGGTGATGTGTGAAGCCATGTCTCACCTATGCCACAAAATCCCCTGTTGAGGAATAATTTTTTAATGAGGATATTTCTTAGGTTTGAACATGAAGGAAATAGATTTGTAGCTAATAATTTTTAACTGCTTTCTCTACTCTATGGCCATTTGGATTGTGTTACATATCCCTTATGATGGCAAACTGTTTCTGCCGCTAAAAACGATGATGTGAATATGCTGGTGGATGCATGAAAAGAATTACGCTGAAGTGCCAAAAGTCATGGGATACCTATTCAATATCGCGAAGGACTTCCTTTTGCCCGGCAAAGTTCAGCAACTCAACACGGCTTGGACTTTACCACTCCAGGGAAGTTCTCTGAATAGATGTTCAGCCATGCAGTCTCGATAGCCGTCCATAATCGTGTGAGTGTTGCAGGTGCAGGCTGCTGTGCATGAATGGGTCGTTCGATAATATCCCAAAAATATTTGATGGGGTTCACATCTGGCGATCTAAGTGGCCAATTCATTCGCTGGAATTGTTCAGAATGCTCCTCAAATCAATTGCGAGTAATGTTGGCCTGGTAACATGGCGCATTGTCCTCTTTGAACATCCCATCATTGTTAGGGTTGTTGAAGGCCATGAAGGGCTGTAAATGATCACCAAGTAGCTGGACATAACAATTCCCAGTAAATGGTAGATCTAATTTGATTAGAGGACCCAAACTCTGAATATAAACATGCTCCACACCAGGGTAGAGCCACCACCAGCTTGCACAGTGCCTTCCTGACAACATGGATCCACGGCCTCATGGGATTTGCACCACACATTGATTGCACCAACTTGAATCGTGACTCATTGGACCAAGCTGTATTTCCAGTCATCTAAGGTCCAATGAATATGTTCACCAGCCCAGGCAAGGCACAGCCTCTGATGGCTTGTTGTGAGCAAAGGCACGCTTGTCAGTCTTCTGCTGCCATATCCCATCAGTGCAAAATTTCGCTGCACTGACGTCATAGACTTGTTTCTAGTACGCCCCTCATTGAATGTGGCTCTTAAGTGATGTAGAGATGTATGTTTGTTACGAAAGACCATTCTGTTCGGATGTCTGCCTATTTAGATGCCTTTTATGAAATGCAAGTGACATTTGAAAATTTGGATACGATGCTCCCATGACTTTTGGCACTTCAGTGGAAACCTGATGCTTGTAATATTTTTCGATATAGGTATTATTTGAGAGTTTTTCCGTTTATTGATTACTTATATGTTAATAATAAATTAAAACTGGAGATAATGCTTCAACATAAGGCAAAGATATTGCAAGAAATAATGGTAAACATTATTGACTAATTTGTAGTCTTTAGAACACTTGGAGACAGCCTTATTGTACCAAGTTCATGGTGGCCTAGATGGTAGAGGAGATGAGCTTTAAAACACTTGGAGAGAGGCCTTTTTGACCATTTATTTTTCATCTGATGATATACGAGGGTTGGGGCATAAGTCATGGCAACTATTTTTTTTCTTGTAGATATGTGAACGGATCACAAACGTATATGTGTCGTGTGGAAGTTCTGCAGGCCTAGTGTGTATGCAGAACAACAGATGGCTCTGTGATAGCTGGTAGTAGCGCAGCGAGGGCTGTGAAATCAGTCAGTTGGTGAGTGTCGTGCGAGATGGAAGTAACCCGTGTTGAGCAGCGTGCTTACATCAAAATAGCCGTTCTCCGAGGGAGAAAGGCGACGGAATGTCACAGTGAATTAGTGGAAGCCCTTGGGAATAATGCCCTACCATACCGTATAGTAGCACGGTGGGTAGGAAAGTTTCAGCAAGGACGTGTGTCAACCAGTGATGAGCAACGTTCACCGTGAAGGCCATATTGCCCTGTATACTACCGTAGTAAATTAGTGTGTTACGATATTTCAGTGCTATTCATTGTCCACACATGTAGTTAACACCTTGTCCTTTCGTCTGTATATGTCACATTTTCCAACCAGACTGGTATCTTCAAGAAAAAAAATAGTTGCCATGACTTTTGCCCCAACCCTCGAATTTTTAACTGTTTTACACTCAAAACTTTATAGAGAATTCACTTTTTTCTCGAATTTCTGTCATCGTTTACTACATTTAAAAATTCTCCCAATGAACGCTGGCAATCAACAAGTTCGATTCTCAATTTTGTGTTCACGTTATGTTTCGATTTCCACAATGGCTGCCAGCGACCGCAAAATATTCTTGCGTTGTTTTCTTTGTCATGTGGTCGTAAAATTAAAGTTGAAAAATGAAACAAGGTTTCAACTGGGAAAGTTTTTCGAGTAGACTTAAGGCCCAGTTTGATAGAGCTCGGGGGAAAAAAAAGACGTACTGTAAATCAACAGATCGTTCACTTCTTTAGACAAACTGCATAACTTTTTATTTTCATGTTAATACTTTTCGTATTATTTTTGAATGGCTTGTAATGTTTTTGTAATATCTTTTAATTTATAAAATCAAAGATTTCTTGATCTTCTTATGTACAGCTGGCATACTTATTTGATTGCACGTGAGGAGAGAGGGAGGGGGTCGCTCGAGCACTCCTGAATCTTAATGTGAAAGTTGATGAAGAACTGAACTTGGTCCATATTGTATTTATTTTTGAAATATTTTAATAGTTTTTGTTTTAAATTTATGAATATCTATTCACTAAAACCAAATATTTCTTCGAGTTATCTGAGATTTATTAAAAATTTGTTTGAGTTAACGAGTGAAATTTCTATTAATTAATACGCTTGGGGATAAAACTTAAGAGGTATCGCTTGAGTTAACTTATTGGGAATTTGAATTATCAGAGTTCGAGTTACTCGGATTCAACTGTAATAACTTTTTTATATTGATCCCATTAATCATTTCAGAATGAAACTGCATTTAAAGTTTCAAATTCAGCAATTCTTTTGCCATTTTATATCAAATTATCCCATGCATAGTTATTCATATTATCTGCCTAACACTATAGATGAGATGAGATAAAATGGAAAACCAAAGATCCATGTAAATAATTACATTTCTTTAATTAAAAACGTTCAAATTTGACCTGGACTTTCTTATTTCATGAATCGTACAAGAAGCACAGAAAAGTAATAACACAGTCACTATCAGACATCCTCTCCCTCTTTCAGAATACACTTGTTCCTGTGTTCTGGATATTTTTGTATTCCAGTTTTGAAGAAGTCTGTCGACACCACCTCAGGACTACGTCTTTGGTAAAAGCGAGCTTGAGTGTCTTCAAACCATACTGGATCACTTACTTTCAGGAGTAAAGTGATGGACCCAAATCTCATTCACTGTTGCAATTCTGTTCAAAAAAGTCATTCCCCACCTTTTAAAATCATTGAAATAGTAATGTTGAAAACTGGGCACACCCTGCCTTCTGCTCAGCAGACGACTTTCCTGGGAACCTACTGGGTGTTGACTTTGTGAAATCCTAAGTTGCCACATGCTGTTTATACTATCAAGAATAATATTAAGTGTCAACGATAATTCACGCACAATAACTCTTCTGTTGATCAATGAGCTCATTCAATCCTTGTGATAGCTATGTTGTTGACTGCAATTGCTAGCCTTGCTTGAGGCTTGAGCGATTGGTTCTTACTTGTATAATTTGCACCAATTGAACATTGAAGTGCATGACAATAAGACGACCATATTGTGCTTGAAACCTCATAGCCAATTTCTGACAGAGTACTTTCAATGGAAGAATTATTGCACTTTAATGTGTATTCCATTAATTAAAAAAAAAAAAAAAAAAAAAAAAAAAGTCAACTTTCCAAATCCAAATGTATCACACTTTCACTGCCTCCATCTCCTAAACGATTAGATGAATTGAAATAACACCAAGAATAAAACATTTCTCAAATGTTGTGCACAATCTGAAAATACCATTAAAAATAGGGGTTTCCATTGCACATTTCAAAGTTGACTTTTCCATATAATCAAAAACGATGTCTTCCCTCACATAATTATAATTAAAAATTAGGAATTTAGCACCTGAAGAGGTCCGGTATGGTCACAGACCGACATGTAGGGCCCCTGGAGTGCAAAGTCAAAATGAACATACAAACAATCTAAAAAATTATCAGATCTAGGGGAAATTTTTTTGGTTTGTACAAATATTACAATTGCCGCTCAGATTAATGCATAAATGAATTTTTTATTCATCGAAATAATCTCCATCATTATCAACAACCTTCTCCCAACGAGTTTTATAGTTGCAATTTATAAAAGCCACGAGATTTACAGTTGAAAAACACACCCAGTTCATGTTTTACATTAGAGTAATGATAAAGCTGACATTACTCTTTATCAACTAGATGCATATTTTAAATGCAAACCCATACATTTAATGAAAAAATTTATTTTTATGCATTAAATCCAAGTTTTGTTTAAACTATGGTTTAATATGCAGTTACAAAAAACACAAACATGAGAGAGAGAAAAAATATTAAATGAAAATATGCTGTTTCAATTGAAAGTTGACAAACTTGTCAAGGTTGAAAAATATGGTTGTATACTTTTGTTTAATACTTAATTGAACCTCCTTTGGCTTTTAATTACTTCCAGAAGACGATTTGGCATACTATTGATCAATTTATCAATGACATCCTGTCCAAACTTGGGCCAAACATCAAAAATTGTTTCTCGAAATGCTGCTTTGCTCCTGCGCATCGATTTGGGGATTAGATGGTCTAATTCGTCCCACATGTGCTCAATAAGGTTGAGGTTAGTGATTGAGGAGGTCATTCTAGTAGTTCTAGCTCTTTTTCGTCAAAATATTTAGTCATAAGCTTTGCAATATGTTTAGGATCATTGTCCTGTTGAAAAATGAAGTTGTGTTTGATCCCCATTTTTTCAACTGATGGCATTAAGTTTTTTTCTAGGATGTTCTTTTAATCTATGGCTTTCATCCTTCCACTAATTTCAGTGATGTTTCCCATTCCGAATCCAGAAAAACATCCCCACACCATGACATATGGGGAATGTTTCACAGTACCAACTGTCTTGTTTGCATCAAAAGATTGCCCTGGCTTTTGTGACGTGCTAGTTAAAGGCTCGTCACGTATGTCCGATGAGAGAATTGGGGGGGGGGGGGGGTGTGAAATTTTAGCATCGATGTTTATGGAATTTTGTTGCAGCTAATTTACGTTCTTGTAATGGGTATTTGTTATTGTAGGCGTCTTCGTTTGTTGTAAAGTATAAAAGTGCGTCGCGTTTTGTTTTCGTTGTTGAAGAGTTGTTTGTTGTTATTGCGTGAGCGATCGTAATTAATCCTCTGTTGGAGCTGCCATTGTTGGAGGTTTTTCCAAGATCACAGCAGCTTCCAGCGGAGGATTGTTGCGATCGCAATTCATAAGATTGATATACGTCATGTTGTTCTGCATATCATTTGTATATATAAGTTGTTTTTTTTTTTTTTGGAAAATTTCGTCGTTGAGTATAGATGTACCCTTTTTATGCTCGAGTGTTCATTGTCTCCGACGTTCGAATAAGCGAACATGTGGGAAGTATTACTCACTATTTTGTTTTAAGAGATGTCTCTTTTGTTTAATCAAGTTTTATTATGTCTTTTCTTTGCTGTGAGAATTTGGAAACGGACATAGGATGCGTCATGCAAGCGAGATGTATACGTACACGATGTCGATGGGAATTGAAGCGATGGTGCTGCCATGTTGCAGCCGCCTAAGTAGCCCGTTACAGAAATGAATTCGGAACAATACACAAGAGTTGGTTTAGTTGCAGTAAGAAGATATATGGTGAGTGACCTTAACTGTATATTAAAGCATCGTGGGCAAGAAGCTAAACGAACACTAGAAAGTGTACTGTTCCCGTATGCAGTCGGTCCTCCCGCCGAGAGCAACTGTTGAACGTTCACGGTGACGATGCTACACCCACGCGGTGTTTATATTACCGCTCACAAAAATAGCTTGTAAACTGACTATTATGCACGCGACTTGTAAAAGAAGTAATTGAATGACTATGGAATGTACTTTTGATTTAATTAATCATAGTTGGTGGTTATGCACCCCGTTCGTGAAATGGCATTGGCTATTCGCTACAGGGCTTTCATTTGAGGAAGTTTGATGTGTAAAGTTCACCGTTTTGAGAGTGCGCTAGTTGAAGCAAACTGCTGAATGCGCCAACGGAACTCTTGGCTCGCCGGTGGCCATCAAGTCAGGGTCTCTCACGCTGGCCAAGAGGGGTCTCTGCACTCCCCCCTTAGTTGTAAAATCAAAGGAGTTGCGGTACGCGTTCAAGCGTCTTGTCAGTAGGAATATTTATTCGGAGGCGCGGTGAAGTTTCTGACAGGACGGCTAAGAGCCCACATGCTCCCTCACTAAATGAATAGTATAGAATTGTATGCTGGCCAATAGCCATGAGCGAACTCGAGTGCCAATTTGCTTTAGACAAGCAGTGCATGCCGCTCTGAATAGCGTATTTTCTTAGGAAGGTAGTTATACTAAGGGGCCCCTAGTAGACATTAATAGTCTAAATTACTGTTTATGTAAACTTGAAATGTAACTTGGATTAGCATGGAAATTAAAGAGCTTAGTAACAAAAATATCGCAGTTTCAGGGTGAACTTCTTATTCGGTCCCGAACCCTTAGCCTCCCCTCACCCGACGCCATACCTCGTATGCGAGCTATATCATGCGGGGGTGGGGGCGGCTACACTTTCTCCACACTTTTTTGCTTCTTTTAGTAGTCAACTCTCTTTTAAATTCATCTGACCACACAACATGTCGCCAGAAGTCCTCAGGCATGTTCACATATTGTTTTGCAAAGTTGTATAGTTTTTTCTTGTTTCTCAAAGAGATGAGTGGTTTTTTCCTTGGTTGTCGGCCATGAAATCTTTTGCCATTTAATCTTCTTCGAATTGTCAATTGACTAACTTTTAGTCTCAGCTTCTGTTGAATTTGTTTCGCCGTGATAAAAGGATCTTCCACAGCTTCTCTGACAATTTGACGATCTTGTCGGGGAGTTGTTGCTTTGAGCGGTGTTTGGAAGATTCTTAACGATATTTGTGTCATCCCACTTTTGTATGATCTTCCGCACGCCTTCTGCTGACAACGCAATCTGATTTCCTATGGATTGAAACGTTTCGCCTCTTGTTCTGGCGGCTATAGACCTTTTCATTACGTCATCTCATGAGCGCCGCCATTACGGTCATGCAAAAAAAAAAAAATAAAAAGTAGAAAACGTGAACTACACCGATTCAAAAGAAGAAACTGTGTTAGAACGAAAATATAGCAAACCCTATAGTTCGTGCAATACCTCATTATTTCTGCAGCTTCGCTACAGGACAATACGACGCCTAGGAGTCAAAAAGCCTGTGTGTAATGCGGACAACTATAGTCTCCCTCCTGGCGGACAATATGTTCTCTAAAAAGGTATATAATTGCAAACCTTTCTTCGTCAGTAAACTCTTTACTTTTAGGCATTTCGCTTATTCAAAACTCCTGAAAATCAATTTTTAAAGACACACTGCTAGAAATTAACTTTTAGCAAAGCTTTAGTAGACATATTGTAACATTTGTTAACAGACTTACGAACTAATCAGCAGATAATGTATTTTCGAAGAAGTGTCAAATTTCAATTGAATCACTATCTGCTGTTGTTTACTATTTTTCTCCAATAATACCAGTAATACTGTACAGTATTTCGAAGTGTTTTTATTCAAATTAAAGGTTTTTAATGCTATTTAGACTTCTTATTTGTTTTTAGGGGTGAGGGAATGTTGAGGTTCAAATTATTTCAAAGATTTGTCCATGAAAGGGAGCAGGAGAGCCGTGTCAACTTTCATTTGAATCTGACTGTAGCTCTTCTTCTGTCGTGAAGCACTTGTTTCTCAAATGGTTAAAGAGAGATCGGAAAAAGGTGATAATCTGTTGGAGAGATATCTGGAGAGTATGGTGAATGAGGTAACGCTTCCTAGACAAGTTTGTTTAATGCCTGACAGGTCAGCTTTGCCGTATGCGTTGTCATGAAGAAAAACAACACCCTTGTGGTTCGCAAGAGCTGACTGTTTTTGCTTGATTTTTTCATGAGTACGTTGAAGCTGACCAACATACACGTCTGCTGTGATAGTTTGTCCTGGATTTTGGAGCTCATAATGGACTACACCAGCTGTTGTCCACCAAACACTCAAGAGAATCTTCAAGACGCTCACCAGTTCTACATTTTATGAACCAATTCTGTGCCATCCGGTCGGTGACAGAATCATCACCGAATGCTGTACAAATGTTACGAGCAGCCTCCACTGCTTTATGGCCAAGTTTAAATTCATACAACAGACAGGCTCGAATTATTGTTGATGTAGGTGCCATTTCAGACGTTTTTTCAAATTAAAATTGAATGTTTTCACTTAGATGAGTAAGTGCAAAAGAATGACCAATCATTTCTCTTTAATGTGTAAAAAATTTGCATTATTCGAATCATCCTACGAGAGGATTGTAACCATTCAAAAAGTAAGGGTGAAGAAACGAAAAAACTTTCCCCTGGATCTAATAGTAAAATTCAATAAACAAGAATTTGAAACAATAATTTTCCCATTGAAAGTACTCTGGCAGATTTGTATTTTGGAAGTTGGCTATTGGTTCACTTTAGGTGAGACTTCCTGTATAAGCCTTATTAACTTCATCAGCTGTATAATTTAAAAAAAAAAACAAACTCCAGATCAAATTTGAACATCTCTTGTAAGTTAATTTCTATCGGGAAGATTTAAGCTCGGTGTACTATTGATCTAATAAAAATCTGTCTCAAGGTGATTCTATAACTATTTTCTCTTTAATTGTATAAAAATGATAAGGATTTTATCCAAGTATGAATTTCCTGTGCATTATTTATATTTCCTGAAATAAAGTTTCAAGACAATTGTAAAATTTACTGGATTTTTAATTTTCTCTAGTACATGGAAATGTGTTTTGAGAGAATACTGAATGTTCTTCCCCCTTAAAAAATTTTTTTAATTCACTTTACAGAATTAATTTTTTACCTCAAGATGTTATAGGGAAAAAAAAAAAAAAATAATAAGCAGCTCATACCTTTGCCAGACTTGCAGTGAAGAGGACACATTCATACAGTTCTCCCATTTTTTTGAGAAACTCGTCAACGTAAGGCCTCTTCAATACATATACCTAAAATATAAATAAAGTATTTTTTCTTTCTTTCTTTCTTTTTTTTTTTCCTTCAAATTTTCTTTAATAATAACATGAAATTAATCCCCCCAGAGGAAGGCATAGGAAAATTGCAGAACCTGAGTTCATCTATTTTTTATCTCTTTTATCTGCACATTTTAAACCCATTTTTTTATGTTATCAAAAAATAAACTTTTTGTTTCTCATCATTTCCAATTGAACGAAAATATCACATACAATATGTTGCCATTAGAAAACATTAAAATTTCTAAAAACCAAGTGACTGTTACCCACACAACCCCCTACCCCACTCAGACAATTTGGCCCAAACTTCACCGTAATGTAGCTCTTACCTAGACCTTGTCCCAAGTTTAGTTGAGAGTGACATCACGAGCGAAGCTGTTTCAGTTCGTCCGCATGAAGTAATAGTTTGTATAAATTTCTGTTTAGAAGGTTCAAACTTTCTGTCTCCAATCATATTTCATATGTTTCTCCTTGATATAATAAATAATTGGCAGATAGAAAAGTCATTTGACGAAATTAAAAAAAAAAATTAACTGCGGAAGGATATGATGTTGTGTACTATGTTTGATAAGCAACGTTTTCGGTGACATTACTGAAGCTGAGACAGGATATAGAGGAATCTGCATAATGAATTTCATTCATTTGCTGTGTAAACCAGATGGACTCCTCTAGCTCCCATCTCTGTAACTCCAACCCCTAGTGGACCATTCGAAACCTTACTTAACACGGGAGTAGCACATGCCCATAATAAACTACATTCCTTATTTATCTAGAATATTAGAATTATAGCAAAACAATTTTTATGCTTTCCCATGTCATAATTTCTAATTAAAACCTGATTACCTTCATTAACAAAAGTTAAAAAATAATCAGAATTAAAATTTTCCTTTAATATCTTAAAAAAAAAAAAGAAAAGAAAAAATTTACTGCTTACATTTTAAATATAAATTTTTCTGTCTAAATACAATAATACCGTAAAAGCCCGATTTGAGGCCAAGGTGTAAATTAACCTCTTCACGATCAGCATAAATTTTGAAATAATCCCTGCAGGAACCAATTTTTATGTACTGTCTGTCAAACAAGTCGCAAACATGCGTTCGTCACATTGATAAACTGTGACATACCAGTGACAAATGTGCGTTCGTCATGTGCAATTTTGCTGAATTACATAATACAGTAATATGTAACCAATCTCTGGTCCCATGTTGGACTTGCCCTTATGCTGCCTTAATGGTATGATCAGTTTTAAAACCCTGGTTCCAGATTTGGTTAATGTGCTTATTATTCAGTAGTCTATTCAAGAAAATTATATTTCCTCTTTTCAAAATTACATGTCTACTATTGTATTATACAGGGCGAGTCAAAAGTCGTTGGACACCTTCCTATCTTGGATACCAATGTAGTTACGCAAATTCCAATACAGGGAATGAATAGGAATTTGAGGGTGCTTTATCTGATGGAGCACCTTTCATCATCTCAAATATGCAAATTAGGACACATCCAAATTCTATCTCGAAAACCATAACAGATACACAAAAAATTCCAATTGAACACTTGTTCAACAGTAAATTCCAAGCTAAACAAAAAAGTTCACCAAAATCCGATGAGGGGATCACCCAAAATCCTCATTGCAAGCTCTGCAACATTAAAACCTTGATTCCTGTCAAGATTGAGGCAAGGGAAGAGTGGCCATAGGAGGAAACAAGAGCAACAGAGTCCAAAGATCCTGGGTTCAAGGCTCGGAAGTAACCACCAAGTGTTTTTCTTCTTCTGAATACTATTTGCCAAGCATGCACATTATTTCCTGCACCATCCTCATCCTGTTCTGGAAAGTTCCACAATTTACCCATAAAGTGACCAGTTTCCTGTGCAATTGGTATAAAAAGGCATGTTGAAGCTGAGAAAAAATCAGACCAAAGTAAGATGGCACAGTACATTAACCAGGAAATGATCAACATGGTCCTCTGCTTTGGTGAAGCGAGCCAAAATTATCATGCAACAATCAGGCATCGTTGAAATGTCATGCACAATTATGCTATGATGCAAGTGGACATCACATTGAACACTATCTTGATTGATGCAAAGACTTACTTTGTATCAGATGACTGTTTATAAGCAACAAACAGTAGAAGAGCCAATTGTCCTGTTGCAGAGCTTGCAATGAGGATTGTTGGCAATTTACTGGTGAACTTTTTTTTTTGTTTTGTTTGCAATTTGCTATTGAACAAATGTGCAATTGAAATCGTTTGATTCTCTTACGGTTTTCGAGATAGAATTTGGATGTGTCCTAATTTGGATATTTGAGATGATGGAAGGTGCTCCATCAGATAGAGCATCCTCAAGTTCCTATTCATTCCCTATATTGGAATTTGCGTAACTATATTGGTATCCAAGATAGGAAGGTGTCCAACAACTTTTGACTCACCCTGTATATTTGGAAAAGAGGGAAAAATAAATTATAATGACATACATTCAAGAACCAATTATTTTTATTAAACTTGCTGATATGTTACATAGTGCTTACATAAGGTTACACTTTAAAATAAGCAAATCTATTTCCGAGATTCATGAAATGTTTTGAAGTATTCAATCCCATATAAACCAGGCATTCCCGCACTGCCCATGCACCCTGTTCTTGTATCCTTTCTTGTCTTATTCTTGGAGTAACAGACTTGACATTGCCAATCGATGGAGTTCAGCAACTTCAGGCGCGGCCAGCTGCTGGTTGGGTGACGGCCAGGGCTTGAGGGCCACCGCTGGCGGGACAGCTATTTGGGGCGCGGCTGTTGGGGGACTTTGGTCTGACCCATTTGCCGATTGACCATAGCTGGTTTCCCAGCGGTTGGTGACAGCCTCTGGTTCGTTTATCCCCAGCAGCTTTTCCATCATGAAACCCCCCGTGCTTCGGAGGGCACGTTAAGCCGTCGGTCCCGGCTGCTACTGTCATCTCGTAGCAGTCGTTTATAATGGGATGGCGCAAAACTCCCTCGTAGGAGTAGGTGCCGCAGATTATCGCTTGCGATAATCTACCCTCTGTACTAGATAAGATAACAGACTTGACATCTCTTCATAGGTCTTCATCTCTTTTCAGTAGGTGGCAGTGGTACTAAAGCATGCACAACTTCTTGTTGTTATGACTTGCTTCTGGAGTATAAGATTTCATTGTTGCGCAGCCTTTGTAGTGGAGCAGAAGTTTGTCACACAAGAGCTAAGTGAAATCTCTACATGGGATAATTTTACCATGAGCTTCATTATATAGAAGGCAACATGCATAACCAATTTTTTGAACCAGATATAGATTTTTCGGACACAGTTGTATGGCTCCAGATCCTGGTCTACAGCATCAACACTACCCATGAAATGATTATACTCGTCTATCGGTTCCAGCTTTTGCACAGATTCCTGTTTTCCTCCTGAGCAGAATTTGATTTTCTCACGCTTACCTGCTTCGTACTGTGTAGCGAGAAGATAGACATCTTTCTGATCCTTGTATCGTTTTAGCAAATGTTTCTCTTTCCTCAAAAAATGATAATACGCTTGTCCTTTCTCTAGATGTTCATCAGTCAGATCTTTTGGCATGTCTCTGTTTGCGTGGATCGTTCCTGCAACCCGATTTCTTTCCTTCAAAAGAAAATTGGAAAGACATGACGCCATATATCAGGTATCAATTATATGTCCACCTTCATTTAGCAGGCTATATTGCAAGTAAATACTACCCGCTCAGACAGCGACAACTGATCTGCACCCTGTCAATTTGGAATGTTGTAGATATCTTTTCCTATGTATAGGTTGAAATTCCAAGTGTATCCCCTCATTTCTGGGTTACTTGGACAAGCACAATATAACTTCATGATGTACAATCTAAAGTGCAGGCACCTATGAACAAAAGAAGGCACTTGTCAACTGCAATATTTTCACTTAAATCCACTAACAGCAAAAACGAAAAGTACTGTTCAACAGGGGAATCTGTCCTAACTGCGTCTGGGTGTGAAAATCGCAGAAACATTTAAGCCTACCTGTGAAAACACTATTGCTCCAATAGTCCGAAATTCTTGAATACTTGGTCAATCCCATCAGGAATGTTAGTCCATTTCAGTCCATACGCTGTATTTTCTTGTTCAGGATGTTCAATGAAATACTTTTTGGCATGCTTGTTAGCCCAATTGCTTAAGTTTTCAACAACTGTTTTGTTAAAAAACCCTTGAAAATAATTTGGGAATTTTTCATTTCCTTGAAGTCAATTCCTGTAAGAAAGTCATATCTTGGTGTGAATGGAGGAAGAGGATTAGGTCATACATCCAAAAATGGATCCGAAATAAGTGTCTATTCATCGATTTCTCACATAGCTGGGAATTCATTCTCTTCAGAATCCGAATCATCCTAATCGTCCAAATGAGATATTTCTGTTTCAGAATCAGTATTTATTTCAAAATCAGGATTTTCGGCATCACTACTTCCATCAACATAATCATCCATTTTTTATAATAAAACAGCAAAAACGGTGTACAAGAGTGTGCAAATACCCTCTCATAAATAATAAACGAAATGCTGCCATCTATCGGCAAGAAAATGAACATATAAAAGTATAAACTGTTCTGAATAACTGTATTCTTTCATTGCTAAAAAAAAAAAAAAAGTTTTCATTTGATTGATAGAATTACTCACTGAAAATGACGAACGCATGTTTATCACTGGAAATGAAGAGGTTAAAGCCGAGTATTTCATCTAAAATTACAGTTAAAAGGCAGTCTCAAATAAAGGCCTAGTCTATTGGCAAAATTGTCCCTGGTCTCTGATTGGTAGGTGACTATATACAAACACTTCCCTACTGAGAAGCAGGAATATACTGTGGATAAAGACATAATGCAAAGAAGAACAACCTTTTGTCCACAGAAGATAATTCAAGTATGTGAACAAGAGGTTGTTCTTCTTTGCATTACTTCCCTACTGTGTTTTGTAGCCATTTGTTCCATTTAATTTAATACAAGTATGTTTTAAGTATTTTCAACTAGCAAATTTCTATTGTTTATGATGTAAATTTTTAATATTTCTTTATAATAAATTTGTTTTCACCAAATTGGATGTCAAAATTCAGTGGTATTTTTTGGGAATTGTTCTTAATGCCATGTCTAGAATAGAAGCCTGTCTCGATAAATGGCCGGGGATCAAGACCGTATTTACAAATAGAAGCCCAGGCCACAATTAAACTTTTATGGTGTACAGCATTTATTTAAGCCACTACTTCACACTAGGTGGCAATACTGTGCCACAAAGTCTGCCATTACCACCTACACATTGTTCAGATGGGGATCTATTATAAACAGCACATATCTCGGAAACTACTTGGCTGAATTCAATCAAATTTTGTTGGCACATAGGAATTAACTTTCCCTATAATAATTTCCAGTTCCTTACTTTAATAGTCCCTGAGAAAACAAGTTTCCAAAGTGGGATTATGTCAGAAAATTAAACGTGCAACGACGAAACTGTGATAAAAAATACAAAAAACAAAAACAAACAAAATGCCTGTTGCCAATCATTTAACTCTCATTCCCATGATAGGGTATCCAGGTACCATTTTTAAATTTAATTGGAAAATTATTTTTTGATACAGTAACATTTTTTCCTGATATTTTTGACTTCTTTAAGCTACTCAATATTGACCCATTTGGGAAAAATATATTTAAAAAAAAAAATATTTACCTGGGTACCCACTCCTTTGGCAATTTATATAGAAATCGTTTTAACATATTCAGAAGCAGATAAAACCAACATATTTATTTTCTAAAAGTATTTAAAAAACTGGGTGATATTTTAAATCATCTTTGAAAATTTAAAAAAACTTAGTTTTAAAAATAGAGGGAAGCTCTAACTCTTACCAGTTTTCTTAAATTGAAAGCTATTTTGACCAGTTTTCTTAAATTGAAAGCATAAATCTTTACCAGTTGTTCACACTGATTCTTTTCATGACCATCAGCTAATTTCATTATCTATTGTTAGACAATTAATAAAGAATTCTGCATAATTCATATGGGTACCTGCGTATTTCATCATTGATTGATAAACCCATGAGTAAGCAATAACAATCCAATAAGTAACAATTCCTCGACCATTGAAAACAACTTGGAAGGCAGCTATGGCAAGAATGAAGTCAGGAATCCTTCAATCAGTACAAAAGTTAATGCAGGACTAGAGTTGTCATGTAGGTAGTAATGGCGGACGATCGTAGTCACGTAACTGCTGAAAATCATCTATACAATAAACCTATTTCAAAGCGTTAAAATAAATACTAATCCTTTAAATAAGTTAAAATAACCCATCCTTTACTTCCCGTTTTGTAGCAGTATTGTAATATAACTTACTGCAATTCACCTGTTTACACTGTCATAAAAACAATAATGATTTGCAAAATCCTAATTTCCTTAATTTCTGTGAAAACAAGAAGTTTAATGAAAATATGCATCAGATAGACCACTTTGGATGCATTTGTGCGACTTACTAATCTCTGAGAAGGAGAGACAAGACATCCAGTCCAGGTGGATACTGGGGTCTGAAGGAGTTGATCTCCATGTGAGGAGAATGTAAGAGAAAGAATCTCCTTGCATTACACAATGGAGAAATTTTTATATAAATCGGAGCAGAATAACCAAAATTGATATAAACAAGCATCCCGATTTACCTTCCAAAAAATCTGAACAAACAGTGAAAATCAGGACAATTCTGGCAAAATGGTTGCATCTGGTCACCTTACATCACCACCTTATTCAAATTGTTATGAATGTGAATAACAGTATTGGAAATGTAATATTTGTTCCAAAGAAGAGGAACATGCAGTAATACCAGTATGTTTTTTGAGCAGTGAAAGTGAAAAGCCAATTGATATTCATCAAAGAATGCAATAATATGGGGAGAACCTATTTATCAGTACAGTAAGTTACACCGAGTGTATGAGTGGCACAGAAAATACAAAAATAGTGTGATCAATGCGGCTCACTCTGTCTAGCTTCAAACTATAGGGTGAGTCAAAAGTCTAAAAAATGTTTGCTGCAAAACCATAAACAGAGTACTGCTTCTTGTGGTTGTTGTACGTGACCTTGGGAACGCGTTCCACAATGTGAGAATACCACATAACAGGATGCATTTTGTGTTCGGGGACTTTTGACTCACCCTGTATAACATTGCTTGATGTTGTGGGTGCAGTGGAAAGAGTTGTCAGAGCTAACAGGCAGATGGCAATCAATGAAGTGAAATCAACAGCTGGAGAACCATCTGCTTGAGAACCATCTGAAATCTGGAATTTGGTCCAATGGTATTTATCAGTACTGGTGTGCTGTTAAAGTATGAAAATGCACGGCTGCACATATCTCGTGCAATAGTTGCACGGATTTTCAGACTCCACTTTCAGTGCATTCCACATCTCCCTTATTCACCTGACCTCATGTCGAATGGTTATCATCTCTTTGGACCATTTAAAGTGGCTCTGGGTAGCAAGGAATTCTCTACAGATGACAAGGTGAAAACTGTGTGAAGCCAACCAATATATTATTTTCTTGTAGAATCGAAGCTTTTGTGAACCTCTAGTCCTCATGCGTTAAATGCGGAGGGAATTATAATTAAAAGGAATAACGATGCATTTTCATTGGTATATGTCATTTTAAGAAATAAAAAACATTTAAGGTTACTTTTTGAACCTTTCTTGTGTTTAACGTGACCTATTTCATAAAAACATAGTTAATTTTGGGATACTGTGATCTGTCTTACCTGATGAATAGTTCCATCAATCTCAACAGGTACAATGAAATCAGCATTGCTGATTGGCTATAAAGAAAATTAAAATTATTATAATTAAATAATTATTTCTGATGAATTTTTAATTTAAAAATATATTAATGTATATTTAAAGCAAATAACATTTTCAGTAATTGTTACGTAAAAAAAAAAAAAATAAATAAATAAAAAATAAATAAATAAATAAATAAATAAATAAATAAATAAAAAAAGCAACTTCTGCGATCTGGACTCGAACCAGGACCGCAACTTTTGAGGTCACTGCTTTAACAAATTTTAACAAAATTATAACAGATTTACCGTTTCCGAAATTTCAGATTTGGTCAATATCTCGTAAAATATCAGAAATACGAATGCAGAAATGACTAATCAATTCAACATGGAATTTCCCATCATATATCAATTATCTTAACTTTTTTTCTGAGCATTGAATTTGTACGGTAATTAAATTTTCACAGGCTATGAATAGCAATACTGTTACAGCATGTCCTTAAGGACTTCCATGAAGTCACATGATTGCCCAAATGGCAGAACAGGCTCCCGACTCACAAGTCGGGAAATCTCCTTACCCTTAAATCATCAAAAAATAAATTTATGACAATTCAACTTGAAACTAAGAAAATTCTTGAAGCCTATCCACTTGATTTCATTGGCAATGACGACTGCCCGCCAATATGATTGGGTTTGAACAATTCAGTTACAGCAAAAAGAAGACTCAGCTTCGATAACAACGAGACACGGGAATCAGATCTTCAAAGTCCCAAGAAGGTATGTCTTACAATTGACTCCCCACAACACAACACAGACATTTCATCTAATACACAATTTACAATCAACTAATACACACAATAATAAACACACACACACACATACAGACACACACACAAACACACACACGTTCGCAACGGAACCTCTGAAAGAACTCAGTAGTCACAGCGCCCTTCTATTATCATCATCCGAACCAACGATATATCCAGTATTCACACAACATAAGCAGTCACACAATACATACAGAATTATACACAAAGTGAATAAACATTCTGCAACCCTTTTATGCACCGACACTTCTTTAGACTCAATCCCTGAATGATCAACAACCAGGCCACAAATACACTGCGACAAACACCGAACAAATCACAGAAGCCTTAACATGGAGCCATTGGAATCTGAATCAAGAAGCCTGTCTAATCAATCGAAAAATGACACCACCTTGGTCAAAGACAGCACTCAGCATTTTCAAACATCATCCCCAAGACCAAGCAGTTCAACCACCCTTGATGACACAGCTTTCTTCAATACAGACGACGACACAATGGCATATGTCTACAGAAAAGAACTTTTTTCCCCCCCTCCTTCTCTACCCCTTTAATTTTCTGGAATTTGCAATCTCTAATTTCTTTTATCTTATTTAAGTTAACCTCCTCCCCTCCTTTTTCGATCGTTATCTTTAAATTTGGCAGTGTCGATGAGGTGATGTTGCCACCATGATGATTTAAGTTCTTATGACAGTGATATGTATGGACTGTGCATGCACGGAATCAAAATATTGCCAGTGTTTATAAAAATTTCTTTTTGTTTCTATAATAAAGAATTCTCTAACATAGACACTTTTTTACAAATTACAGATTAACATCACATTTATAGGGATTAATATCCTTTTTACGTACGGAGTACTTTTTCGGGTAGGAAGTATCCCTCCAAACGACTAGGCAAAAGGGCATGTAACACATTTCTCCACTGCCAAGTCTTAGTGAATCCAGGTATAGTGATAGACCATTCAGTTTCATCACGAGTTTTAGCACAACAATGGAGCACTGCAACATATGTGCTGTTGGCTCCCAAAGTTCAACAGTCTCTGCTGAATGAATTGCTTTTGCAGCTGTTTTCATTGAACCTGGAAAATCGGCACCTCAGGTGCAATAAGCTCATGAACATAGACTACAATGATGACGTACACTACCCTATCAAAAGTCATGGGACACGATCACTTTAATAGAAACATTCAAAAATATGCATATTTTAGTATCTTGTTGGTCCACCTTTTGCTGCTATCACAGCTTCTACTCTGTGGGGTATACTGTCCACTAGTTCTTGATATGTTTCAACAGGTAATTTTTGCAATTCTGCCATAAGTGTCTTGGACAGTTCGGTCACGGATTTCGAGCGTTCCGCACAAGCACGCAATCGACGTTCCAACATGTCCCACAGATGTTTGATGGGGTTCAGATTGTGGCTCTGGGCAGGTCAGTCACGTTCCCAAACCCCCTTTTCATCAAACCATGTGCCAACAGCCCTTGCCTTATGGCAAGGTGTGTTATCGTGCTGAAACAGAAAATGGCCATTGCCAAAGTGCTGCCAGAGAGATGGGAGTGCTATGTTGTCCAGAATGCCTTAGTAACGCTCTGCATTTAGATGTCCGTCCACAGAAACGATTGCACCCAACCCATACCAAGAAAAGCACCCCCCACACCATCACCGACCCTCCGCCGAATTTCACAGTTGGCACAACACAGCTTGGCAGATAACGTTCGCCGGGCATTTGCCATACCCAAAACCCGTCCATCCGATTGCCAGATGGTGTAGTGGGACTAATCACTCCATTCAACCATTCGCCATTGATCCAGAGTCCAATGCCGTCGCTCTTTACGCCATTGCAATCTCCTCGCTGCATTGCTGGTGCTGATGTGAGGTTTATGGGCTGCCGCTCTGCCATAAAAACCCATTGCATGCAGTTCCCTGTGAACAGTTAGGGTGCTCGTCAACTCTATGAACGATCTTGTCAGTCCATCAAGCGATGTGTGACGGTTTGCAGTGACCACTTTACGAAGAGCCCTTTGGTCTCTGGCCGACATGATCTTGGGTCTTCCAATCCTAGGCAGAACACTTGTGGTGCCTTTCTCTTTCCATGCCCGGATGGCGTTGTGAACGGTCGATTTCGGGATGTTTAGGAGGGTTGACGTCTCTCTAACAGTTTCGCCTGCGAGATGGCACCCAACAATTGTACCTCTTTGGAAGTCTGAAGCTCTTTTCTTTGAGACATTCTTACAGCATTCAAGCAAGCATCATCTCATAATAGCATACTCTCTGTTATGTAGTGCTGGGAAGAATGCCAACAGTGAAATTGCAAAGGAATGTCTCATTTTCATTCAAATCAGGGTTGTCCATGACTTTTGATAGGGTAGTGTATATGCATTGTACGATATCTCAGTGAGGGTTATCATCCAGCATGCATGTCCAACATGATGTTGACCAAATAGCAGGTGATGGGATCCATGGGTATGAATCGAAGTCTGAGCTGCCAGAAATTGCAGGTCCTCTTACAGCAACTGCTATATCAGTGAAGTCATAGAGGCAGAAGTCGTGCCTTTCTTTCTATGCATTCCTGATGCTATTTTCCATCAAGACAATGCTTGATCACAAGGTGCCAGGAATGTTCATTCTTTCTTTGCAGCATAGTAGATACTGCTTCCTTCCAGGTCTGCACATTTGCCAGACACATCATTAATTGCAGATATTATTCAGTGTATGGCACTCAGCAACTAACAAGGTTCTTCAAAGCCAATCCTAATGAATTCACATGCAGGGGTTATAATTAAAGTGACGGTACTCATAGTGATCCAGTACTGGTGGTAACGAATGTATGACATCAATACTTTGTAGCATATGTTAAGGAGAAATGCAACAGGAAGCTCTGCTGTTCGACCAGGAAGGGGAGGAAACCTTGGGGACCGCAAGTGACAGAACTCGATGCAACAGCAGTTGTCAAGCAATCAACAAAGAACACGAACGGAACATGCAGTGCTCATGGCTTAGCAATACAGTTAGAAACAGAGTATATTACAGTGTGGAGATGTTTGCACAAATCAATGCGCTAAGCTCCACAATCTCCAAGAGTTGCAAGCCAACGATGCTAGCCTTGCCAAGTTTTGCCCTAGTGGTCGATTTGAGAGGTATGTCCAGAAAGTAAGGATCTGTTGTTGGTCAGCATTCGCATCTCACAGGTAGGCAGAGCATCACAAACTTTCACATCAACGGCATTCCCATCAGTCGTCACATGGAGAATAGGTCACGTGGCTGTCCCAGGCATTTGCGATGGTCAAATGGAGTTGCATTGCCCACGACAGCATCTCCCTATCTTTCTTTCAGATAAGAAACAAAGAGAAGGGTGAACATGGAAGATGATAATGGATGCAGTTATATCATAAAACCAGAAATTCAAACTTTTGCCCCTTATTAAGGTTTAAAGTTCCAATTTTGAATTGTATTTACAGCGATGGCTATAGAAACAAAGGGCAGCAAGCCATGCTCGAAGGCAATGGGGCACTGAATGTCTGAAAGGGACAGTGGACATCTGAAAGGGGCACTGAATGCAGCTAAATTCTTACTTTAAAGTTAATAAGAGTACATGCATTTCGGTGATCTATATTTATATTTTTAAGACATGAAGGCAAAATGCTAACTTCGGGATTAGGGGCACGCTAGGACTCTTTAACTTCTTCCTAGTTTCTTCTAGGCCAATCTCTTCCTTACTTTGTGATACCACGAAAAGACGTCATCTGGGGGTACAGTCCTCAAAAGTTTTTAAAGAATAAATATCCCATTTTTGATAATTTATACAGTATTTTTGCAGGATAAAACTGCAAATAATAATTGCATTAAGATTTTTAAACTTTATACCCTATACAGTTGATCTGTATTTTCCCTCAACATTTTATTAATGCTAATTTAAACGTGAAAACTTATTGAGGACTACTTCTTCTCGCAGAAGAAGAAATTTGTTCTGACAGTATAGCAACCACAGGAATCCACCACGCACGAATACAAAAGACTCGACTTGTCAACACAAGTAACACGATGAACAACTTGCAACAGCAACCAACTAAACGGATGCAGTTAGTTAATATTTTAAATGAATGTACTTATTTAGTAGTTTAATTAGGCTTTAAATCACGCACGCCACAATAATAAGCTCCCGTGAAAACTTAAGCCGCACATTGGATTCAGTTTCTTGCGTTTGTGCAGCTCCGAAGGGCAGGGCAGTGCGGCGCTGCGCTACGCTGATTTGCCTAGCGGCATCACTGATTTACCATGCAATATTTATTTAAACATCTTAGAACGTATGATATCAAATGCATAAAATTTTACAGCTCTGCAATGGATCAAAGGCAATCAATTGAATACCTATTGTAAGTATCAGTTCTTTTTAGTTATTTTATAGAAAAAAAAAACCAAAAAACAAACGATGGATGGTTATAATTACACTTACATGTTAGTTGCCAAGCACTCTGCTTCTTAAATAATATTAAAACAAGAAATTAACCCCCCCCCCCCCCCCCCCGTTGAGTTTCATTGAAAATAAAAAAGACTATCTTCTTTCCTTTCTCATTATTTCCGAAAAAAAAATGCTATATTAATGCTATATGTTGCCATAGTTCTAAAGACTATAAAGCCTGGTTCACATAAACAGCGTCGTGCATTGCACCAGCATTGTCCATTCCGTCAGCGTTATGAGCATTGTAATCATCAAGCACTGACCCTGGTTGCCAGTTCTCATAACTTTCGTTCCGAATGTCGACCTCGATGTTATGTGATGGCATAAAAATAGTTTATTGAATTAGTAGTTTCACAACATCGATCAACAAATTGATTATTTTTTTGGACTTGCATAGCTATTTGTTTAAAAAAAAAACTCCATTAGAAATTAACGGGAAAAAAAAAAAAAAAAAAAGATTCGATAATTGAATTAGCTAGTAACTTTCAAAAATTCTTGTTATACAAATGGTTTTATTATTTATTTCATCATTTGATAAACCTGGGAGAGTTCGATTACAGATTAAAAAAAAAAAAAACAAACAACAAAGAAACTTAATTTTTAGGTTTTGAATTACACCTACGTTTGTTAATTATGGGGCCTGCCTTCGAAAAAAGTCTTTCGAAGGAATTGATGATGTCAGCACGCAGAGACGAAAACAGGAGAAGGAAAACAAAAAAGCAAAAAAATAAAAAAGGATTAAGGAAGGTCACAGACTAGTATCACAGCTGACCCACAACACCAACTTTTGTGGAAAAAAATAAATAAATAAAATAAAATAAATAAATAAATAAATAAATAGAAAATCGATTATATCACGGTTCCATGACAATTCAGAACATCACTGATCAGAATGTTGATAAATCAGAACTATGACATATCAGAACGTAAATTTATTCATATGTATGGTATTAATTATTTATTAAGTTTTTATATATTTATTTATTTATTTACTTGTGAAATACTTGGAATTTAATCATTAAATAAAGTTAATCATGAAAATATGGACTATGAAAAAACACAAAAACGTAATCACTGCAGATTGGCCATTCGACGTAAAAATCTCAATTTGTCTTCTTCAGCATGATATTCTTGCACAACTCTGGCTACTCGAATACTCAGGGTCTCGTACCTCTTTTTTGTGGCTTCTGGGAATAGAGCAGCAGACTCAAAATGATTCCAAATTTTGAAAATTGTTCGAAATATTGAGAACCTCATTGTAGTGTTGCTCATCCGGAAATGTGGCAGCTAGTTAGTCAAAGACAGTTCTTACTTCAAGTATTGGCACAATAGAGAGAGCAGGTAGGGACTTCAGTTTCAACTTCACGTTTATATCAGACTTGTACGCTTCCTTTAAGCCAACACTGTTGATCTTCCTAATAACGCTCTGGCATAGATGAAAGTAGCACCCTTTCACTTCTGCTTGTGGAAAAGCAACTTGAGCAGCAGACATACATGCTTTTTCAAAGTCAAGCAGAATTTTTTGGGGTGTTATATTGGGCACCAATTGCTGCAATATGGTAAACATTCTGCTGTATGTAGCTGTATTTTTTTTTACATGGAGGTTATGAATTGCCAATTTTAGCATGCCAAGTACACAGCTGATAAAACATGCTGGGTGGCTTTATCAAATGTCCCATCTCCAAAAATGACACCCTTCTTTCATTCTGAGAGCAAATCATCATTCCCAATTGCCAGTATTCTATCTGGATCATCAGCCCCCGTATCATACAGTATGAGATCAGCATACTTCTCGGGAATAGGAAAATTAGTCGTAGCCGGATTGGGAATAAGAACAGTTTCTTTATGTTTAAAAAGATTTCGCGTGAGTGAGGACTTTTGGAAATTGTAATACGTTGATGTTATGATTCAATAAATAAATAAATAAATAAATAAATAAATAAATAATTGCTATAATTTAATGCTTTGATGATTCTTCTATCCTCTCCTCAGCTCCCCTTAAATAATGTTATTAAACAAGATTCTGATTAGTCATAGTTCTGTTTTATCTTTGTTCTGATATGTCATTGTTCTGAAATGTGACAGTTCTGATTTGGCACAGTTCTGATTTATCAACGTTCTGATTAGTGATGTTCTGAATTGTCATGTTCTGAATTGATTAAACATCAAAACCCCAAAACATCGATTATCGCACGACACAACTTCACGCCATATTTCTTTGCCTTTTGTTCTTTTGTACTGTTGATATCCACATCCAAAAACAACATCAACTTCTAATCAGATACACATCAAAACGGATCCAACATTTTACCAGCTTTTTATTAGCTAACCATCAATTTTATTGATTGTAGCTATTGTTTTTAATTTATTCAACAGAAAACATATAGAGCAAAGGTGGTGGATACACTACTCTTTCATGATTGGCTAGCATGCTTGCTGATGATTGGAGAACACTGACCCACACAAGCGTGTCGAGAGTCAAAAGTTGAAATTTTTCAATGCACTCAACTCAACATTTGCCTGACGCACGACCAACGGACACACGGAAAGAGTTATGTTAACCGAAATTGACGTACCAACGCACAACGCAATGGTGACACAACACATGTTATGTGAACCAGGCTTAAGTGACTGCTGTCCCCACAACTCTGACCCCTTTGGGATGATTTGGCCCGAACTTCATACAGTGGTAATATAGATCTTGCCTAGAGAAATCTGCATATCAAATTTCATTCTTTACATACTTATACACTGTACAATAAAAGAAAACTTGGGCATGGTGCCGGAAGTGTGTTATAAGCCAATCAGAAGTGCTCAGCCAAATGTGTTAGACCATGTCTGGTTTAAGCCCCATAGGAGAAGCTTAAAGAAGACATGAGCAAAATAAAGAATTATAAAGTTTACATCATAATAAACATCACAAAAAAACAATTTATTATTTTATATCTGTTAATATAAATTAAAAAAGCTTTACATATCTTGACTTAAATGAAATGCCTTTTAATATAATTGCATTTTATAACTGATTCTTTACATCACTTGTGCCCAAATAAGTTCTAAGGGGTTTAGATCACAATAATGGGGCAGAAGTCTGAGTATTAAATGACTGACATCTACTGCCATATCATTCGTGATGTAAAATATTCCAGTTTTGTGATGCTTAATTAATTCCTAAAGCTAACCTTTTGTCATCTCACATTTGTAAAAATCCCACGTAAGGTTAGACATTCTATCATGTCTGCTTTCCTTGAGTTACTGCTTGGTGCCTTCGCCTTCTCAACTGAATGAATAGGAGCATTAGCCTTAATGATCATTGAATTGCTCAAGATCTCGGCAACAGTTTTGTCTTAAACCAGTCCAGAAAAGAATCACTGTTCGTTTCGTTATGGTAATCGAATTACTTTTTGATCTGAACAATAAACAGGTGTTGTTCACAAATCCACAATCACTGAGCATGTGCAGTAGATCAGCCGAGAACCTTTACCTGCCGGGATGAATCAGCCACAAAACTGTTCGGTGCTCGCCGTATCGACACAGCTTTCTTCGCTGACATGCCACTGTCATTCCCAACCATGGCGGGCATTCACCCACATTTCTTCCAAATAAATAAATGTTCGATTGGAATCTTGACGTAGTGATCATATTCATAAGAATAACATCTGATTGCTCTATATAAAATTTATGATTGTTCTCCTTTCCGAATTTCATGTGGAGCCTTTAAATTGAACACATAACAGCTACGAAGAAAGATTGTGAGCCCGTGTATTCTGTTTTCTTTTTAAATTTTATATAAACTTTATCAATTGTCTGATATTCACCTTCTTGATGTATCTGAGACTGTTTGCTCATGCAATTGGTAAGTCAAACACATCCAAATCGTAAATGGTGACTCCCTTAGCCTCATTTTACCAGGGGTTGAAAAACATGGAGACCGAGTTGGAGTGCATGGCTGTTGCTCTGATGATTTTCCTTCTTTAACAATGCTTTGAACACAGTAAACAGAAATCTGTGCAGTCTTCAAAGTTTCCTCCCTTAAAGTAATGATGCATTTGTCAGGTTCTCTTTTCTGTAAGTAACTTAAAACATTCCACACAATCCCCCAAGCTTGACTATAAAATTCAAATGAACTTAGGGATGACGAAATTAGCATATAATATACCAAACGTCTAAAAACGTGGAAAATATGAAGGGTATGGAGAGACAGATAAACATTGTCAATAGTAAAAAAACAATAAATGCTCCATTCTTCTGCTACCTAATAATCATGACTATTTATCACTATACAGGGCGAGTTAAAGGTCTGTTACCCCCTTCTTATCTTGGATACCAATGTAGTTACGCAAATTTCAATACAGGGAATGAATAGGAACTTGAGGGTACTCTATCTTTTGGAGCACCTTTCATCATCTCAAATATGCAAATTAGGACACATCCAAATTCTATCTTGAAAACCGTAAGAGATACACAAAAAATTCCAAACAAAACAAAAAAAAGTTCACCAATCCGATGAGCGGATCACCCACAATCCTCACTGCCAGCTCTACAACAGGACAATTGGCTTTTCTACTGCTTGTTGCTTATAAACAGTTATCTGATACAAAGTAAGCCTTTCCATCAATCAAGAAAGGTGTTATGAAATGTTAACCCGTTATTTTTTTATAAAAATTGTAACCCTCCCCCATCCCCACAAAAATAATCATGATGATTGAGTTTCAAATCAGAAAAATATTTTCAAAAAATAGAAACTGAATTAAATGAACATAATGGTAATAATACTATATAAAATTGATAAAATCGAATCATATATAAATTACAGTCCATAAATAAAAGTAGAACATTTTAACAGTTGTCATAACATGCTTATGGGAGACTCTGTTTTAGTTTCTGAAATCTACCACCAAAGTGTACGATGTGTCTTCGAGAGTTGTTTTTACTTCGGGATTCTCGCGTCGCCTGCTTTTTGAATAGGCAAAACTTGAATAGTACCATAGCAGCATTGATAAGTTATTAAAACAACAAAAAAAGAAAAACAATGAATTCAAAAAACGAAAAGGAAAACTTGAACTTGTCCGTGATTAAGTTGAAAGAAAATGGAGCTAAAGTAACAGGAAACAAAAGTGAATTAGAAGATAGGTTAGTAAACCAGCTAAACAATATCTTTGTTATAATGTGTGCGTACTTTAACTTTGTAAAAATAATTATATTTTAGAAGGATGCAATTTGATTAAATTAAATAACTTTCAACTACCGGTAAATTTTTAATCAAATTTTAATCAATGATATTTGAATTTTAATTTATAATTTTATAAAATTTTATAAGTCTAAAATGCAATTACTAATCAGTTTCTTTGTTTCTAATTTTCATTTTTTTATTTGTTATTAAATAATAAAAATAAATTTAATTTTACTGTAAATTAACTACAAATAGCTTATTTAAACTGAAACAAAAGAAAGGAAAACCCTTTTCCTTAATGGTCAAACAAGTTCAAAAGCATGTATAACTGATGTTTTGATGTGCTCTATGCTTGCTCAGACATCTGCAGTCGCGGGTTTGTATTGGTGCTTGGAGAAGTTAGCTGCACGAATGCAATGTTGCTAATTGTTCTGGAACGAGTGTTAAAAACAGTCTTTCTCATCATGTGACTGGAACCGCCCTATCTCACTTCCCTTTGACACTGTACCTCTTGAAGAAAGTCAAAGCACTGGCTAAACTATTGGTTTTGTGCAACTCAATCTGGAGTGATTAGCAAATCAGGGGACTGATTTCTATAAGAATGGAAGTGTCTTACGATAATGATAAGTGTGTAAATGTATAAGTGGAAATTATGTTGAAAAGTAGATTAAGATCCAGGCTATGAATATAAAAATTAGGGTGTTAAAAAAATAATGCCCCCCCCCCTTTTTTTTAAAATATCAAAACGGTATCTACTTAAAAAACACGCCTCATATTACCAAGTGAAACTTACTTTCTCAACGTACCTCTTATTATCAATATCTCTTCCCCATGCCCTGAATCGCATACCCTCCAAATTTTAAGCTACAGGGCTCTGAATAAGGATACTTTAATTTGAATCACCCTGTATATTGCCTTGGAATTTCTACATTTACTTTATTATAACATATAGCAATAATAAAAATATAAATTACATTTTATGGTACCATCATTTTTTTCTTGTTAGCAATGTTAAGTAATATTAGGCAAGGAAAAACGTCAAATTTACTCTAAAGTTCATGAGATGTTAAATAATAGAAAGGCACAAGTAAAGAGCAAATAGAAGGAGCTCTATACAAGTTTCAAAAAGAGGAATGAAATGTGAATTATATTTACCTTGAAAGAGCTATGGACCAGCGTTTCATCCAAGTCTATAACCATACACTTTTTGTGCATGTCTTGATGCCGGACAGCCGGCAAAAGATACTTCCCCTGCAGCTAAAATGGGAAAGAAAATGTAAAATATGAAAATTTAATCAAATCTAAAAATAAACAAAGTTAACATTTTGAAATAATGATGAAGAAATGTTTTTAATATTAAAAATTATTGATAACAACAGATATGTTAAATATCTTAATTACAAGAGAAGAAAAATATAAATTTTATTAAAAAAAACTAGAACTTGATGGCCTTTTCTTCATCTTTTTTTTTTAAATTATTTTATTTCAAAACATTACATTGCCTATTGTGCATACGTTTAGGAATATATTATAAAGATAATAAAAAACAATGAAGCAATAAAAATCTCACCTATAAAATTCAATAAAAAATAAGAAAATAGCAAGCTCAATAAATATAAGAATGACATAATAGTAAAGCATCACTTTTTGGGTTCTTTTAACCTCTAAAAACAGAGCATCTGTCCAAGAGAAAAGGTCTATATCAGATGCTTCAGAAAGGTCTATATCTTTTATATTTGAATGAAAGGAACATTTGGCTTCGTACCTTGACTGTCAATCAGTCAGTCAGTCTATTCTTTTCTTTTTTCTTTTGGATATGATAATCACGTTGCTTATAGCTTTTAATCTACATACAAAGTTCAATGAAAAAATAACAGTGAAATAACTTGCTAAATTAACAGAATGATGTCCTGTAATTTCTATGATTCCAAATTGTGGAATTTTTCCTTTTGTTTACTTTATACAGTATTTAATCAAATGATTTGTTAAATGTCATCCTTTGTAATACAACCGGTCAAGAATTAGTGAAATTATAGGAAATGTCTGTTTAATGCCCACATTAATGTAGTAATCACAGGAGACTTTACAGATAATGTCTTATGAAGTATATACATTACAAATTTACCTTTATTATGATTATATGATACGCTCAGAATTAGGCACCATTTTGATCATTAGATGTATCTAATAATGCAGAGAGAGTCCTCTTATTATGATGAGATTTCATTCTGATGGCTACATTGCATGTTTAAGATGCAATACATTCGTACTTTCCCAAAGGGAAATCCAAAATGAGCTAATGAGCTATCACTTCCCCCTTAAAATCCAAAACTGAAACAAGTGATTACATAGAGTCCTTTCCCCCTTATGAGCTGACTTTTCTCTACTTGGAAATTAAAATGGCACTTGCAATTATGAATGTCTTCAACTGAAAAATATTACAGTATATAATTTATTCAGATTACAATTTTCTTCGTCAAGAGCTAATACTGTATTTTTTCGAATATAAGCTGGGGTTCTACACTCAAAAATATCAAAAATTTCAGGAGTTCATCCAAAAGTGAGTGCAGTAATTGTGAATTTAACAAACAAGATCGAACTAGTTCGTTTTAGCATCCCATAGTATCTTAAATAGTAATTTAAACAATAATTTTATTATTTTAAAGAATGACTTAAGAATGGATAACGAGGGATTTTGTTCTACATTATACTAAAGTTTCCCTCTTGTATAATGTGATCTCAGAAATTTAAGTGCTTTTTCAGGTCAAAATTTTTCACATTATTGTAGAATACTTATGGTACCTCGGTACATTCATTAATTGATACTGGGAAAACTTCTGATTTTCTTCTTCCACATCAATTTTTATGCAAATTTTTACATTATTTATGGCAGTTTAAAATCAACCTTGTTCCTATAAACCACCAATATCAGATACTCTATGAAAATATTTTCAGCTTTATTTATGGCAAATGACAATTTCCACATTTATTTATATTTAAGTTCTTGAAATGTTCCTTGAAAAAAAGAACATCATTCTTAAATCACGCTTTTGTAAACGAAGTCCCATATATAAAGTGTGAGTCAAAATGATAGCACCACAGAGGAATACACCAAGTACTCAAAACATAAAACTTATATAATAATCTTTTATTTATTTTTTCTTTTGTATGACACTACTGGTAAACAGAAGTTTTATAATATGGAAATTGCAAATCACATTATCAATTTAATCAACAAAAACATAAATTTGCCACTTGTAAACTGAGTCAAAATGATAGCACCACCAATCCCCCTCTACCTAATGAGACCAACCTGTGGCACCTATTTTGCATACAAGGTAAGAAATGATAATGAGAAACATGAAAACCAAATCATTTTTCATTTCCGTGTGAAACAATTCATTTCCACTACATCTTACAATGGGTCGTGGCAAACAACTGACACAGTTTGAAAAAGGACAGATAACAGAATTATACAAAGCTGGACATTCTCTCAGAGAAACTGGCAGACGAATCAAGCGTTCCCATAAAGTTGTCAGCAATTTCATTCGCTAGAAAGATACTTATGGGACGAAAAAATCAACTGGGTGCCATCCTGCTCTTTCAACACGGCAAAAAAGATTTGTCATGAAAGAGCTAGCACACTCTCAATCTAGCACACGATCTGTTGCATCACATCCTGCAATTCAGGTATCACAGTCCACAATTGTACAAACTGCAAAATCATGTACATGGCTTGCATACAAAAAACTGAAAGTGATGCCTGCACTGAAACCACAACATAAGACCAAACGAGTGGCCTGGGCTCGTGAACACATGACCTGAAGAACACAGTGGGACACAGTCATCTGGAGTGATGAGAAGAAGTTCAACTTAGATGGCCCGGATGGCTGGTCCTACTACTGGCATGATGTCAGAAGAGAAGAGTCGCTGTTTTCAAAGCAACAACAAGGGGGTGGATCTTTGATGGTATGGGCAGGATTTAGCTCTCGTGGCAAAACAACCCTTGCTTTCCCCTCTGGTAGAATGAAGGCTGTGGACTATCAGGAGTTGCTAGGAGTTCATCTTCTGCCTGTTGCAGAAAACCTGGGTGGACCGTTCTTCATATATCAACAGGACAACACACCTATTCATACAGCAAAAACAACCTGGGAATGGTTCCTGCAGAATGGAGTGTGTGTCATGGATTGGCCACCACTTTCCCCAGACATTAACCCGATGGAAAACCTGTGGGGAATCCTGGCAAGAGCGGTCTACAAGGATGGAAGGCAGTTTCAATCCATTGCAGAACTGAAGCAAACAATTTTGTTGTCTTGGGATCAAATTAACAGTCAACAGCTTCACAAACTTGTTGCAACAATACCTACAAGAGTGTTTAAGCTGATCTCAAGACAGGGAAGTCACATCGGGTACTAGTAATATTTTGTTCCTTCAATTTCAATACTGGTGCTATCATTTTGACTCAGTTTACAAGTGGCAAATTTATGTTTTTGTTGATTAAATTGATAATGTGATTTGCAATTTCCATATTATAAAACTTCTGTTTACCAGTAGTGTCGTACAAAAGAAAAAATAAATAAAAGATTATTATATATGTTTTATGTTTTGAGTACTTGGCGTATTCCTCTGTGGTGCTATCATTTTGACTCACACCTTATTTCATGCAATCAACTGCATGAGACAGTGATTTGCTGGCATAAAGAATCAGTTATCAATGGCTTTTTATCCATCTGTACCAAGTACAGCACAGAAAAAAAATGGTTAAAATTGTATAATTCCTTGATCTAATGTTTACGATTTGCTCAATGCATTCGATAGGTATCAGATTCAAGGTATAGACTTTTCGACAACCCACTATATTGTGTGAGTTGTTTTTTTAATACAAAATTTTTTTAATATCTGCAAAAAAATTTTTCCGAAATTCGCACTACTTATTCTTTATTATAAGATCAATGATATTTAAAAGCTTAAATAGATTAGGTTCTATATGGCTGGTATAACATTTATTTGAATCATCAGGTTGTTGCACATGAAATGTTGGATTTTGGGATGAGATAATATATAAGTTGAGGCCAGGAAGTTCGGCGAATGACTTGGAAAAACAAACAAGGCCAGGTATTTCAGAAATAATACTTTACGGTCCTTCAAAATAAGCCCCCATGGCCAAAATACACTTTTGACATCAGCTGTACAGCTGTTGCAGGGTAAGTAAAAATTCCTCTTTTGGAACTGCTTGAAGTTCTTTCGTCATGGTTGTTTGAATATCTGGAATGTCAAGAAACATGTGTCATTTCATTGCAGACGATGTCCCTCCAGGAGTCCATTCGTAGTGGTTTCTGTTCCTCTGTTTGGTGGTGCGAGACAAACCGTGCGCAAATCTTACGCTTACCCAATTTCTCAGTGACAATGGTTTGGATGACTTCACAAGGAATGCCCAGTTCCTCCTCCATCATTTGGGTAGACGAATGGCAATCGTTTAGGAGAAGCTCACAAACAGATTCGACATTGTGCGATATAATGCTGGTGGTCGGCTTTCCACATTGTGGTTCATCTTGAGTGATTTTAGTCCTAGAGGAAATATTTAAACTATTCATATATATATATATATTTGAATCACAGTGTCTTCACTGAACACAGTCTTTTAGATTTCATGGATTTCCTTTGCGGTTTTATCCAACATAAAACATACAAGGTAATATCAAAAAGTTGCTGACTAGCTCTGTAGCCTGCCAACAGATGGCAGGACAAGGTTTGTGTGTAGCACAAATGAGCTGCAATCCTGATAAGGCAGTATGCCAAATGACATCGCTGTGTTTACATCGGTAGTTATTATATTGGGGTTGTAATAATATGCATGTGCTAGTCTGCAATTATGTGATGGACATCAAGTTGATATACAGAGCGAACATGAAATTTTGCATTAAACTTGGGAAGATGGCCACAGAGACACTGAAAATGTTTCAGCAAGCTTAAGAGATGAAGCAATGGGTCGTATGCAATGTTTCGAATGCTAGAACTGATGCTTAATCAAGAGCATGCTCATTGTCTTTTTTGATATCCATGGCAGTATTCATCAAAAGTTTGTTCCCCAGAGCCAGACTGTCAACAGAGTTTTACTACAATGCTCTCAGAGGAGTTTGAAGGAGAACACTCAGTAAAAGCAACTGGATCCGTGAAACGCGAAGAATTGGATTTTCCCGAAGATGAAACATTTTCAGTGTCTCCGTGGCCATCTTCCCAACTTTAACACAAAATTTCATGTTTGCTCTTTATATCAAAAAGATACAGCTGAAAGGTTGCAGTTTTAGCACCCCTGATGGAGATCCAGCTTGAATTGCCGAGGGTTCTCGACTCATGTGCCAACATAATTTTGAGGCTGCATTTGACCTATTGGGTTGTTTCATAAGTACTGGCCGAATTTGATGAAAAGAAAAAAAGACACCAGACACAAGGAAAAGCTTTTTGTTTTCTGTTGTCATAAAGCACCAATTTTTCGTCAACAGTAAAGATACGATGCAAGAAGTGCCAGGAAATTGGACTGGTGCATTGCTGTGCAAAGTGACTATTTTGAAGGAGAAGGTGTTCTGTGTTAGGGAAATATTTTTTAACAGAGCTAGTTTGGAAACTTTTTGATACCACCAGCTGGTGGCAGTGTTTTGGCTAATGAAAATTAAATGTCTCTGTACATGAGCAAGGAATCATTTGAGGGCACCTAATAGCGTGATTGTACAGACACAAAATAAATTATGCCCAATACAGATTCTTTTTCTTTACAAATTCAAACTTGACCAACGTCAACAAAGCATTTGAAAATTGTAAAGTAAATGAATGAACCATTCATCAATTCTGTCAAAAAATTTGATCCAGTGATATGATCCTTGAAAATGAATCACATGGACATTTAGCACCAGCAATGATGGACTACAAACACTTGTGATGGCAAGGGGCAAACTGTAAAAGACGTGGCAGATAAATAAAATGTTGTAAATTTCTGGGAGGGGAGGGAGGGGCAGGGCTGCCATAGCAATAGTAGATAAGAATAGATTTGCTACATATACTCGCACCCCTTCTAGCAAGTGTCGTTTGCTCACTGCCTACTGTTAAGATGTCTTCTGCGCCGAGGCCTTGTGTCTAGAAGGTGTTGCCTAGACTGCTCAGCAGAGATGAAGTTTTGCTATTTCATGACAATGTAAGACTGCTTGCATTTAGAACAACAGGCCAAAAATGCACTGAGAGACTTTTCATCACCCAATACACTCTTCAGACCTCTCACAAACTGACTACTATTTTTTAAGAATTTGGACATATTTTTGGCAGGAAAAGGTTCAACAATGAAGCAGCCATCAAAAGGTTCAATAATGAAAAGCCTTTTAGAGTTTCTTCAGTCCAGAATACCAGACTTCTATGAAAAGACACTATTACCTTGATGGGAGAGGTGGATATCATCTATAGGTGCCTATTTTAATTAATAAAATGTCAGTTTCCACAGAGTTACTATTGTTTGAAGTTTCACTTTCATGTGCAACAACTGATACCTTCACTTATTGTCTAATTCTACTGGAAAATCTGGAAATCTTCCTGTCGTTTATGTTTTAGATTTGGGGTCCCATACACAGATGTACAAAATGTAAAGCCACTGACAGAGAAACAGTTAAGGGTTATGCAACTTCCTTTATCAAATATGAATAAATTTTTCCAGAATATACAAATATGAATACTGCTTAATGGTATTTCTTCTGTAAAATTCTAAATTAAATTAATACAATAATAAAAACATTTGTTCTCCATCAATATGCAAATTATTTACCTTTGGCGAATACTGGCCATTTTCCTCTGCATGGAGAGGTACATTATTTTGCTGTGCTGGAACTCCAAAACAGCAAAAAAGAGAACTCAAGAATCCACGACCTTGTGGTTTCTTTGTAGACGATGAACCTGAAATAAAGAAAATTAATAAATGATTAACGGGTAACACTTTAAAAAATGCACAGAGAAACACATGAATTAAAAATAATTGCTTTCTTTATTTTTTAAACCTGTTTTTATATTTTAGAATTTTATTACTTCTAAATATTATTTGTGTATATAAAGCTATATATAAAAGGTTACTCCAAAAGTAATGCTTCCCACTTATTTTTATAAAAATTACAACAGATATAAAGAGCACAGTAACACTAATTAATAAATAAAATTCCCAGCTGCAAAACACTATTTTCAACTAGTCATCATCAATGGTTGTCGTTTTTGCCAAAAATAAACAAGAGCCTGAATGCCTCATTTGTCTTTCATGTCTCTGTTGCTATGCTGAAACACATCACCCATCCCATTACTATGTGAACTTCCATTGTCTGAGCTCTGTAAAAGTTCAGCACAACATTTGCCTTTGACAAGGGCCAGCATAAAAAAAAATAGGAGGTATTACATTCAGAGTGACTTGTGTATATCTATATTCCTGTTTATATAATCTGTTCAATGAAACAAAAATTGGATGCAAAAATAGCAATGATATCTGTTCAAAATAATTAGGGGAACAAGACAAACGGCAGGAAAACAGATGTGACTATTGTAAAATGTGTATTGAATTTTTTTAAAGTACATACTCATTTATTGAGTTTAGTGTTTGAAATAATTAATTATAATTTATTAATCTTCTACTTTAAATAATATTATCCCAAATTTTTTGAGTCCTGTATATTGGATACTCCATGGGGTATACATTGCCCTGCCAAAAGTATCCGGATATCCCTTTTACTTTTAATAAGATCCAACAATGGTACGACGACAGAAAGATGAAGTTAAACGTTAAAAAAACGGATAAATTAGTAATTAGAAATGATAACGACCAACTTGATCAGATGTGCATTCTTGGTTTAATAATGGATAGTAGATTAACTTTTTTTAATCATGTACAGAAATTGGTTAAGAATCTAAGAAAAAAGGTTTTTATTATTAAGAGATTGTCTTGGATATCTGGACAGGCCCCTAAGCAATGGCAGACAGGAATTGTGATCCCTATCTTCAAAAAGGGAGATCAGAGAGATTGCAACAACTATCGAGGCATCTCTTTGCTTAGCATTCCTGGGAAAGTGTACGCTAAGTGTCTGGAGAAAAGAAGTCGGGAAATAGTCGACTCCAAACTGTCGGGGGAGCAGTGTGGTTTCCGACCTGGCCGAAGCACGACGGATCACATCTTTGCTCTAAGGCAAATCTTTGAGAAATCCTGGGAGTATGCAAAAGAGGTCTACGCTTGCTTTGTGGACCTTGAAAAAGCATATGACAGAGTTCCTCGGGAGAAGCTCTGGCAAGCGTTGCAAGAGTATGGAGTGGATGGGCAATTACTGGTTGCTATCATGTCTCTGTATGAAAGCTCTGAGATGTGTGTCCGGATAAATGGCATTAAGTCAAGACCGTTCACTGTGGGTGTTGGACTCCGCCAAGGGTGCGTACTGTCGCCCATCCTGTTCATTATCTTTATGGACTGGATAGACAGGGGCAGCCGAGGCGATGAGCGTGTTTGTGTGGGCGACTGCCTGGTGGAGAGGTTGCTCTTTGCGGACGACTTGTCCTGCTTGGGTCTTCTCGCACGAACCTTCAGCATGCACTAGATCGGTTTGCAGCCAAATGTGAAGAAGCTGGGATGAAGATCAGTGTGGCTAAAACCGAAGTTCTGGTTCTTTCAAGACAGCCTGCTCAGTGCGCTCTCCATGTTAGGGAAGCCTCATTGAGACAGGTGGAGAAATTCAAGTATCTCGGGATTGCATTCACGAGTGATGGACGGCAGGAGAAAGAATTGGATGCTCGGATCAGTGCAGCAAGCTGTGTCAGACGTGAACTGTGGCGATCCGTGGTAACGAAACGAGAGCTGGGTAACAAAGCCAAGCGCTCCGTCTTCAAATCTATCTTTGTCCCCATTCTCACCTACGGTCATGAGGCTTGGGTAATGACCGAAAGAGTGCGATCGCGGGTACAAGCGGCCGAAATGAGATTCCTGAGAGGTGTGGCAGGTGTTACCCTACTAGATAGAGTGTACAGCAGCACAATAAGGGAATCTTTAGGAGTTGAGCCGCTACTTCTCCGCATTGAGAGATCTCAGTTGCGCTGGTATGGCCACGTGATACGGATGCCGCAAACTAGTCTTCCTAGGCAGTTGTTATTTTCCAAGCCGGTGGGTAAGAGACCAAGGGGTCGGCCTAGAACCAGGTGGCTAGACTACATGGAGAATCTGGGTTCGAGTCGCTTGGATATTACCAGGGAGGACATGCGCCTGATGGCGGAAGATCGCGATCGCTGGAGATCCTCCATAGGGCTGCTGTCCCCGCGACCCTAACGAATAAGCGGGTTTGAAAAGTAAGTAAGTAAGTAAGAGATTGTCTAATACACTGACTAAAAAGGAGATGCGTCTCATTTTTAATAATTTGGTTTATTCTGCCCTGAATTATTGTACTGTGATTTGGTCGAGTACTTCTACTAAAATTTTATATCCTCTTCGCTTAATTTTTAATCATTTATTTAGGCTTGCTTTTAAAATTGACAAATACCAACATATTACGAATGTATGCAATAAATATAACATCTTGAAGTTTGAAAATTTTATTAAATATAAACATTTAATTGAACTTGTGGCTTTGGTCCGCGATCCAAGCCATTCATTTCATGATTTAGGGGCACACTTTACGTGTGGTCCTGAATATAGATCTATACGCAAGTTTAAATTTGTTTTAAACTTTGATGTATCTTTGAATCAAAGTATGACTTTTCCCTTTAAATTTATGTTAAGAGTGGAATAAGATCCCATATAATATTGTCAAGACTATTTTTGATTGCTCACTTCTGAGTTGTAAAGGTTACTGCAAATATTTTAACTCTAAAATTAAGGATTATGTCATGAGACAACAAATTAGCGAAGGGTATCGTCTTTAATGTTATTTTTATATAATTTTGTTATCTTTGTTTTCTTTTATGAACTTCTATGTTTTATTTTGTACAGATACTGTTTTCTACTTTATGTGGGCAAATTTATATAAATACAGGGTGTATCAGGTTCGATGGTCAAAATACCTAGCGTTGTTCTCTGCAAAATTCTAAAGATAATTTTCGTTATCCATTTTTCAAAATTCTCAAAAGAATGCTTGAATTCGTTATCCAAAGTTTGGCTATTATGATGTCAGAAGGCTATAGGAATGGATGAATTACGCCAGAAGGCTTAGAATTACGTCATAATAGCCAAACTTTTTTTTGAGAATTTTGAAAAATGGATAAGGAAATTTATGCTTAGAATTTTGCGGAGAACAACGCTAGGTACTTTATGACCACCGAACCTGATACACCTTGCATAGACGTTTTGTCAAATATCTAGAAAAATACTTGAGAATTATCCTGAAACTTAAGGGGTGTAAAGAGCATGTTATACCTCATATTTCAGTGAAGAGTTTGTCCTTAAGGCAAATAGGGGACCAGTAACAAATTGAACAAAAAAAAAATAATGTTTGGGATCACCTTGTAAAAATTAATGCTTGAAATGCATTATAGCTGTACCATATGATTATGAGGCTTCTTTTACTTTTCTGTGTTCGTTAGTATGAGAAAAGCATGTATATTCGTGGAGATATAAAGATTTCTTTAAAATTTTCGAAGTTTTTTGTTTATAACATGCAGGGTTTTCAACCCAATGCAATTCTATTTAAAGGAAACTTGACAAATTTGCAGTAGAGACAAAACTCTGCAATCAAAATAAAAAGGTATTAAATATTTGATGAAATATGAGCATTTTTACTAAATAATGTTTAACTGTGCATGCACAAGAGTTTTACTAAAATGTTTTTTGCATAATATATTAGCTAAATGTATAGAGCTACTCTTATAATAAGTTAATATGTCTTCATATAAGCATAAGGAGAAGTTGATACTGGTGTCTGGTCATAAAATAAAAATTTGGAGAAAACCCCTTGTCGTTTTGTTTATTTTTGAGAGCAACTGAAATACAACTCCTTCTATCGGCGATTTTCATTAAATTTGCTTGGGCTTTTTATAGGAGTAGCTCTATACATTTGGGTAATAAATTATGCAAAAAACATTTTAGTAACTCTTGAGCATGTGTAGTTAAACATTATTTAGTAAAAATGCTCAAATTTCATCAAATATTTAATATTTTTATATTTTGACTACAGGAACAAAAATTAAGCAAAACTGTGGAATGGAACAACCAAAAAGGGAGGGAATCCCTAATCCACAAGGAGATTTGAACCTCTCATCCAGAGGAGGGAATTTCTAATCCAGATATGTATTTCAGCTACCAAGTAGCCATCTTCAGTGATGAGAGACAAAAGTCAACTAAAGAAAATAAAGCCTTAGGCTAGACAATTCCCCCCACCTTAGTGAATTGCCCCTCCCCCCAGCCTTCACAAGGTGGGGGGAGGGGCAATTGCCAAGAATATCTTCCATTGGTTAGTGAAAGAGAAAATAACTACTGGACATGTTTAAACCATGGACCAATAAAACAAGAGATGATATCTTGTCAAAGGGAGGTAAACTAAGACAAAACGAAAAAAAAAAAAGAAAAAAATATTAAAAAATAAAATAAACTAAAAATAAAGCCAAGGAAAAGTAAACTAAACTATAATGAACAAAAAAAATAATTAAAAAAAAATAAACTAAAATAATAATAATAATAATAATAATAATAATAATAAGTGACAAAAAAGAAAAGAAACAAGAAGACACAGAATCAATTTAATAAATCAAACAGAACAGAGTTTGAGATCGGCTCTTGTCCATATTTAATAACTTTTTAGAATCCCTTTTATAGATTTCTATACTCTCAAGGCTGTCTAATTGATTTCTTGAATTGACAGACCTAAGTAACTTAAAATTATCTGAACTAATTACCGTGACCATCATAAAAAATATGTTTGGCGATGCTCGATCCGTCCGACTGCCATATTTTACATGAGTGAAACGCTCTTTCCACTTTTTAATAATATTTCTGGAGCTCTGACCAACATAGTTTTTCTCACAAACATCACATTGAAATAGATAGATTCCCCACTTTTTCAGAGGCGAGATGACATCTTTAGGATTTCCTAAGAGTGCTTTCAGAGCATTCCCACTTTTGAATGCAATCTTTAAATTGCAGGTGTTAAAAATCTTTTTTCAGGCCCTTAGTTAATTGTAGAGCAAAAGCAATACTAATAAATATAGGGCTTATGGTCTCTGGAATTAATTTCGTGGAATCCTTTCTACTTAAAAGAAGCTAATGCCTATAGAGCATGTTGTCGACAATGTTATCTGAAAAGCGATTCAACCTTGCTATAGATTTCATGGTACTCAATTCAGTTTGGTACCTCTGGTCGGATACAGGAACATTACGAAGGTGGTGGATCATAGCATGGAAGGCAGCATGTTTATAGCTAGGACAGTGCTTATTTTCTAGCACTAAGGCTTTATTTTCTTTAGTTGACTTTTGTCTCTTATTGCTGAAGATGGCTACTTGGTAGCCAAAATACGTATCCGGTACTTTTAATCTCCTTGTGTATTAGAGGTTCCCTCCCTTTTTGGTTGATTGCAAGGTGTTGTCTCTACTATAGTTTGTCATGTTTCTTGAAAATGGCATTGCATTAGGTTGAAAACCCTGCATGTTACAAACAAAAAAACTTAAGAAAAAATTTTGAAGTTTTTAACGAAACCATTATATCTCCATGAATATATGTGTTATTCTCATAAGTAAAAGAAGCGTCATAATCATATGCTACAGCTACAACGCATTTCAAGCATTATTTTTTACAGGGTGATCTCAAACATTATTTTTTTTGTTCAATTTGTTGCTAATCCCTTATCTGCTTTCGGGATAAAACCTTCGCTGAAATATATAAGGTGTAACATGCTCTTTATACTCCTGAAGTTTCAGGATAATTCGTCAAGTATTTTTCTAGATATTCGACAAAACGTCTATATATAGACCTTTTACAGCGGAAGTTGTGCTCACGCGGTTACGTGACTTGGCTGCCATTATGAGAATGTTAGTAACTTCATATAATATTCTACAAGTTTATATTTATTTCGTACAAAAAGAAAATAAGAGAAAGAATATAATAATAATATTTATTGTACATTAATACATTGTATTTTCAAATTATATCTCATGAATGTTTTAAACTAAATAATAATTAATTACATTAAACATTTACTTATGTTAACAATGAGTAAGTGTTCACGAGAGTAATTAATCACGTGAACACATTGTTGTAGATAGAATGACACAGAAGCGAAAAAAGACTTCATTCACGATTGAAGTGACAATATGTACTTCCAGTATATTATATGATAAAACTTTGTAATCAATATATTTACATTAAACTTTTATATAAAACTTCAAATAGAAATCTCCTGCCTATTTATTTATAAAAGTCATGCAGAACCAGAAGTAATTTACCACGTCGTAACCTATTGATGTTGACATAGGCCCAACCACAAGAACATGTTCGTTTTTCAACCTTCCCAGTAGGCCTACCCGTTGCAATAAAGTTCCTGATTCAATAGATTTTTGAACCATCGCTCTGCGGACACCAACAAAAATCGGTTATGGGCCAATATACCTAGATATCCACTACAACAACTTTTATTCAGCGGAAGCTTGCTGGGCCTAAAAGAAAAATTAAAAACAAAAGAACAGTTCATTCGATTGGGGCCGCACTAAGAAAAGAAAATCAAGCATGGATGAAGGAACTACAACGACATTTCCAAAGTTGAACTTTTATAATTATAACACCTGGAAAAAAGACATGAAAGTCTTAGTAATGGATAAGGGGTGCTGGAGTTTCATCACCGACGAATTTAAAATCTCTCTGGATCAATTCACAACGGAAAAAGAAAAACAGAAGTTTCAACTCCGAAAAGTGGAAAATTCTCCAAGACAACTTCGAGCCAAAATCAAGAGCGAGACTCGCCTGCCTTGTTGACGAATTCTTCGAACTACGTTATCATCCCGAAAATGAAACAATAGGCTTATATTGTCAACGACTCAAAGAAAAAACGAAACAAATCAAAGACGCAGGATTTGAAATCCCGTCAACTCTAATATGCTTTCAACTGATCAGACGACTCCCTAAAGAATACGATAACCTGGTCCAAATCATTTATAGACTCCCCGACAAAGAATTTAACTTCCGAAACCTAGAGGATCAACTGATAGCGGAATCTGGTCGAATAAACCAAAAGAAAAAAGATGACGAATCCAGAGAATCCAATGCGTTCAACGTAAACGAAAAAAAGATGTTTTCCAAGCCATATTATGGATCCTCATCATACCCATCTAAGAAGAAGGCCAACATGCGATCTTCTAACGAATCAATGCCAGAGTCATCCAGACACAGCCAACATCAGAGACAGAAAACCTGCACGTATTGTAAAAAAATTGGTCACTTAAGAAGAGATTGTTACAAACTACCCGAAGAGGAGAAAAGAACCCATAGAAGACATCCTGACGATGAATATAAGCCACGAGAAGCAGGAAATAACATTTCGTACACTGAACTCGTAGGTGAAAATGTAATTCTAAATAGTGAAGTTTGTGACAAAAATAAGGTAAGAAATATCTTATCATACTGGTTAATAGACAGTGCAGCAACTTCACATTTCTGTAATGATAAAAGTTTCTTTAAAAGTTTTAAATCAATTTCACCAACTAAAGCTTTAATAGGGGATAAAGATTCTAGCTGTGAGATAATTGGCATTGGTGATGTAGTTTTATATGTTAAGGATAAAAGAAAACTTAATGTAAAAATGACACTTATAAATGTTCTTTATGCACCAAATATGAGAAAAAATTTAATTGGAGGAGCAAATACAGATATAGCAGGAAAATGAAAATTTTCCGTCCAGATGGGACATATTTTCTTACAGTGCATAGAAAAAATAAATTATATGTTTTAAAAGCTATAGTATATCCTTCTGTAGATCATAATCAGAAAAATGATCAATATGCACTCAATACAAATGTAGATATAGAGTTAATTCTTAGAAGAATGGCTCATATAAATATACCCCTTATTAAGATTATGAATAAGACTAATTGTGTTTATGGAATTGAAAATTTTAAAGGTAAATTAAACAATTGTAATACTTGTAGAATTAGCAAGTCAACAAGAACTTCCTTAAAAAAGGATTATGTAAAACTAAAGAAAAGACCATTAGAAAAAATTCATATGGATGTATGGGGGCCAGCTCCTTGTAAATCTCATGGAGGTAGTTCATATTTTTTATCTATGATAGATGACTACACAAGAATGGTGCATGTCTACATTATAAAACATAAAAATGAGGTATTTAGCTGTTTCAAATCTTATCTCAAAAAAGTAGAAAGGCAATTAGGAACAAAAATTAAGTCTATTAGGACAGATAACAGATTAGAATTTTGTAACCATGAATTTGGAAATTATTTAAATAATCTAGGCATTAAACATGAAAGAACCTCTGTATACACACCGGAACAAAATAGTATAGCCGAAAGATTCACTAGTACAGCATTAGATGGTGTAAGATCAATGTTAACCGATAGTGGACTACAACCACAATTTTGGGCAGAAGCTCTGCATGCATTTGTACATATTAGAAATAGATGTCTTCACAAATTAGATAATAATATTACTCCTCATGAACTATGGTTCGGTAGGAAACCATCCATTAGACATCTAAGAATTTTTGGTTCATTGGTTTATGTACACATCCCAAAAATTAAACGAGATAAATTAAATCCTAGAGCGACTGAAGGTACGTATTTTAATAGGTTATGCATTAAATACTAAAGGATAGAGAGTATGGATACCTAAAAGTAAAAAGGTAATTGAAAATATACATGTAAAGATAGATGAAACTAAAAAAGGTGTAAATTGTTTAATACAAAATGCAAGGAAATATAATTATATCAATTTCAAAATGGGAGATATAGATTTAGAAAGTAGTGATGAAAAATCAATAGTTGATGATGATGAAATGTGTTCTAAAGAAATAGATCATAAAATAGAGGAAGTAGAAAAGTTAGATATAGATGAATGGAAAAGAGAAGTAAAAAAAAAAAAAAAAAAAGTGTGCTTTTGTTTTAAACGTTTTAGAAGGTATCAGCAAGTATATAAGAATGCACTATCCTCAAGAAATTTGGATACTGATTCATGTATTTTTGATTCATCATCTTTGGATTCTACTCTTGGTGGGATAATTTCTTCTATTGTGTTTTTTTTACTGCTGGAGTTATGCAATTTTTCACAAAGAGATCTGAAATTTACTAGAAATTCGTCTAAATCGGTAGTGCAATTAGAAACTATGCTTGGTTTTAGCATTTGATTAACTGAAGTTAATTTAAATAGATTTTGAAATTGAAAGGGGGAAGGATTATCACTGAAACCACATCTTCTTATTGAACTGAAATAGTTTTCAAGTGCATCTTGATTTAATCTGTTTGTGATGAGAAATGATAAATTAAAATTTTCACGTACTGTTTTCCATATTTCTAACATTGCTGTTTTGGATAAAGCCCACCCTTCAAAACATTTTACATTTATTTTTGCCTCTTTGTTGTCAAATCTATTAAGTAATTTTAAATTTAAAAGCAGTGGTATCATTTCTCTTAGAAACATATGGTGTATTGCTTCATCAGATAATGCCCTTTGGAAAGCATTTTTGCCTGATTTAATGTTTGTACTGTTAAAGCAGTCAAACAGACCATTAAATTTCCCCTAGAATTCAGCTGTCTCATAAGCTGAAGCAGGCATAATGCCCTTTGAAATTAAATCCAATATACTTGCTTCCATAGAGTGACTAAGGATTTGAACTGCCAATGATACTTTCATTTTGGAAAAGGATGGTAACTGAATGTTTTTCTGTGAGCTTAGGTGTTGATCCTGTTGACTGTCAATTTCATAAAACTGCTCAATGTATTGCCATTTAGCTATTTTGCTATTGGAAAACTGAATATTTTTTAAAATTGTTCCTAACTGATTTGATTAAATGTGGTGGATCAAACATAAAAAAATACTTTTTTTCTTTATAGGTAAAATAAGGTTGCGAATGAGAAATATTTAATTGTTTGCATACTAATTTATTTTTTAATTCATTCATGAACATACTGGGTTCAAAATGATTAGCGCACAATTTGCAGTTACTGTACAAATACTGAGGGGTTTTATTCAATAAATCTTGTCGTCTACAATTTAAAACCCATCGCTTACTCCTGAGAGATTTAAGAAAAAAAAAAACTGATTAATAGAATAATAGAATGATGCACCCATAATATCATACGAATTTTATACCCCAATTCCGTGTATATCTCTTTCTTAATTATCAATGTGTTACCTCTCTTCATCTTTAGCGTTAGGGAAACGAAAAAAAGATAATTCTGGTTGTTTTCCTTTATTATTAGAGCAATTCAACGCCGAGCAATGATGGGAACGTTTTACCTTACCCATATTGAACAGAATACTACCTGCTACTCAACGAGAAATCAAATTTCCGGCCAATTAGGCATTTGTCAAAGCGCAAACATTTGAAGAATATACACAAATCTATGGGAAAACGTCGTCTGCTAGCCTGATGGAGATACATGACCGCTAGGGGAAAGCCGCGCATGCGCAAACCAAATTTGGCAACACTTGAAGGCGAGAGTTGATCGACTTGTTATCATTAGGCTAAGGGTTTCATGCGAATGCCGAAATCGTTCTTGTCCCATACATTCTCTAACCTGAAACTCTAAAAGTGAACATCTCATAGTGGCGGATGGAAATAGCGTTGCTCTGCCATCTAGCGGCGAAATGCGCATCTGAAAAAGGTCTATAAGGGTGGCCAGATACTTTTGGCAGGGCTGTGTACATGGGTGCGGGGTATACTCGACAAAATACGGTACATAACAACAGTAATTTCGATCTTCATGCACTAAAGTAACATTGGCTTACAATTGGTCAAAATTTCTGTTTTCCCATTTTTTCGTTTTGCCTTTTCTAAATTCCGTAACCAGAAATCATAACAGTTCCACGTAAAATTATGCAGAGTATGAAAAGTATGAATATAACCAAGTTATCCTAAAAATGTTGGAAATTTTAGGAAATAATGAAATTGGGTGACTGAGACACATTTGCTTACATTCAGAAATAAAATTCAATTTGCAATTGCAAGCAAGTAAAAAGGGTAGAGGATTGTACTGTATTTGTGATCTAAAAAAAAAAAGTACAAAGCAAGTTCACAGTTAAATCACCAATTGAACTTTCTACAGTGGGCTCACTTCTTAAACTGAACGGCTTTCATTATTCAAGGACTCAGTCACGTAGTGTGGTGATTCTCAATCTCTTTGCTTAGGCTAAGCATGAACACTTTTTAACGATGGAATTCAATCACTGTGGAATGTCATTTTGCTATTAATGAACAATAAAATCAATACAATCAAAAATACAATTGTTTTCTGTTTATATAGTGCAGCATAGTGCTGGATACATAAAGCTATTTAAAAGATAAGATTGGTTTCTTTATATATACAGGTATTCCTAGTTATACATTACTCCATTTTACATGTTTTTTTTATAACATGATTTTAAAAAATTAATACAGCAGAAGTATAATAATGGCAACAGAAGGTGTAGAACTATTAGAACTAACAATGCCCAATTTTGGAGTCTTTTGCTAAACAAACAATATAGGAAAGAGAATTTTTTATTTTATTTTGCTGTTGTTTTGAAAGATTTTGGATTTATTCACTTGTTTTTCGCATGTATTGATTTATTAAAGCCTGTATATTCTTAATATTAATAGTATTACATAAAATAATAATAATTCTTCCAAGGAGCTTCTGCATTGGCGTCCGCCATGGTTGATTATCACTCGCTGTTTGAGCAAACCTGGGAAAGAGTGTATGTGATTGCATGTGTTTGTTGTAAGTCATGATGATTAAGTCATGACTTTGTGTGCAGAAAGGAGTTGAAATGGGGGTTCAAGATCTTATCTATAGATTATTTCAGAAATTAGCTACATTTATTAAATTTTTATAAAAGGTTTGGAACAAAAAATTACAAATATGGGTACTTTGAATACTATAGTAATTTCAAAATCTCCATGAAGCTTTAAATTGCACTGTGTTGCGTTTTATACTTTATAAATTTCCCAATAGAATGCTAAATCAAGGGTAAACGTACAGAAAAACCTTATAACTGCATGCAGTGAGGCATCCACCAAGTGTAAACTGATTAAGTGCTCCCTTATTTTTTTTTTTAAGACTAGGGGTAAATAGGCCATCACGTTTGGATATTTATACATGTATAAACATAATCATTCATTTTTTCGCCAATAATCAGCAAGTTATGAGCATTGTTATGAGCAAAGCCAACGGTTATAATGGTAATCAAAATTTACCACGTGAAACTCATTTTCATGCAACAATGCATTTTTTGCGGACAAAAAAAGAAAAAAATTTTTCTAGTAATAGTAATTTCAAGTTTAAAATAAGTTGGCCTACATGCATGAAAATTCAAGGCAGCATGAATTTTAATTTTTAATAATGGAAAACTCTTATATTAAAAAAAAAACAAAAAAAAAAAAAACTTCTATAAAGCAAAATGTCAATTGTTTTGAATTAGAGATTCATGTGTCAGTAGTAATTGTGTTCTAAATTCAATTTTACCCCAACAAAAGCAGAAAAAAGGTAATGAGAAAAGAAGCAAAAGGTAACATATATGAGAAATTCACATAAAACTGTGGATGAGAACAAACTAAGAAAAAACTGAAGGAAAACACTTTTCCACATAAAATTTAATACAGTGCCTGCAAGAATGTACATTTCAACAACAAAGTCATTTTCATCAGCATTTAAATATTATCTTCTCATAATTTTTTAACTATTTACAATTGTCTTTTTACCGTAAATAGTTATTGTCCATCTGCTATCAGCCTTTATTTGACCATTAATAACAGTTTTTGATCATTAAAAGAAGTTATTTTCTTGTTAATATAGTAAACTCCGTCTAATTCGAATTATCACCTAATTCGTATAAATCGCAAGGAATGTTTGAAATTCTTTACATTTAATGTAAAATATTACCGCATAATTTCAATTTTCTAATTCGAATTATCGCCCAATTCGAATCAATCATCAAGTGTATTTAATACAAACTAATGTGTTTTTCATCGCCTAATTTGAACGCTATAGTTACTCCGAAAATAATTTGTGACTAATTCCCAGATTGATCTGAACAAGCACTGTGCTACTACATGCGTAGTTTACTGTAAAAATATAATTGGCCGATTATCCAGAAGCCTGACTGGATACAGTAGCCGCTTTCGAGATTTGGCGCTAGCTTTCCATTGGTGCTTTAAGCACATGTAAGCAGATAAATTAGGGGTTGTGCTCAAATTAGGGCCAAATTCAGTTTCATCGCATTGCTTGGTCATAACAGTGCTCTTGACATTGATAACAAGCTGCTCATCTACAAAAATGATCATCTGCACGATCTTGCTTCATGGTATGCCAGCTTGGGCTTCCGTGTGCAAAACAGGGTGGAAGGAGCTGCAGACATTCCAAAATATTACTCTTAGAGCAATTGTGAATCGTGATCGTAGAGTAGCCAACAATAATGTCGTCCATGAAGATCTTGGGATGACGCATATTGGCAAGTTTGTACAGGATACAATAACGACCATGTTCCTAAAGATGCTTAATCACAGGAATCATTTGGTGTCTGAAATTCACAACCCTCCTGACTGCAGAAAACGCTTAAAACATCGTTTGCCCAGCCATGTCCTGGAAATTAACTTCCCGTTTTTTGGATAGCCTACTTCGCCTCTGGCTTCCCCCCCTCCCCCCTTTTCTAAGACAATCTTCAATCAACCTTTTTATCCCCAGAATGAGGGGAATATTCTTCAATCATCTTGAAGAGGACCTTTGGGGTTTTTTCAGGCTTCTCACCTATCTCAGTGTAATTCCCCTGGTCTCTATACATGTGACGAGTGAGTTTGGGAGCTCTGCCACAGTACCAATCGCATTATTTCTTCCACTCCACTGATCGATTGTAGATTGTCGGGTTGTGCTCAGAATCATAAGGACAACAACGTCCATCACTGGGCAAAGCGTTCGATGCTCACTGAACCATTCGAACATTTGGGTTAGCTTCGTCATCAGATGAGATCGACGAACTCTGTGAGAGATTGAACAATGAACTGATGAAAAAATATTCCAGCATTCTTGTTCAAAAATCAATTACCGATTACATGTATTTCAAATAAACAGGCGATTTCAAATGTTTCTTTTCACTGGTTTTTTTTCAATACATGTACATATGATTACTGATTACCCATAATCCAAAACACATAGTCTTTAGGTTAGTGTGACCAATATCGCCTAATTCGAATTTTTTTGTTGGTCCGTTTGAATTCGAATTACACGGAGTTTACTGTAACTGAGATTTTTTTTACTGTTACAAACTGAATTTGTTCATTAAATATACTGTATGACTTTACAAAATTTTTTTTTTTAATATTATTGGATTGTGGAGTCCCAGTGAGTCATCCCAATTTTTGAGTGGATAGCCACCAAAGACACTGAGACATTCATCATCTAGTGCTTCATGATGAACAAACCCATGGATTATTCACACAAAATTTTGACTAGGTCCTTTACCAAATGAATAACGATAATCACCCACAACTCTGGTTTATCATTTTTTTTAGCAATTTTGGTCCACTTCAGTTTATGCTTGAACAGGTCTCGCTAGTCTGTTAGTTGAATAACTTGTCAATAGGTGGAGTTAGTATTGCTAAATGTTAAGCACATCGCAGGGACCCCAAGGAACACTATTTATGAAGTCTGGTTATTTTCTTCAAAAAATATTTTTTGTGCCAAAATGAAGCAAAATTTAATCAAAGACTTATGTTTTATTAATCAAAACTCTTTATCTTTGGATAAGAGATGTGCCAAAACACTCATGGATTATTCTACTGCCTTTAAAAGTGGGCCAAGAAAACAGCAAGAATGCCTGCCAATATCGCTGCTGCCAACACAATAATGGCAGAAGAGCCAATCGTCATCAATTCGACAATTGGCTCAAGAATTTGACGTCAGTCTATTCACAGAATGGAGTATAGCTTGCAAAGATCTTGACAGTTTTCCTTATAAATTCCAGTTAGGACAACCTCTCAGACCAGATGCAGTTTGTCAACATCATGTGCCAAATGATTGACATTGGTTTCAACCCTGACGATACCATTTTTTTCCGGTGAGCATACTTCTGGTTGGCTAGTTATGTCAATCGCAAAAATTATTGGATTTGGGGCAGCAAGAAGCCTGAAATGGTCGTTGTCAAGCCTCTTCAACCTATTGTGGTTTGTGTCCTGATGCATCTTGGATCTATATACGAGGGTGGGCCGAAAAGTAATGCCTCCATGGCTGTAATTTTTTTATTTTTTAACCGATTTTCAAAATTCTTTTTGTATCTGATACTCACATTTCTCCTCTATGTAATGCACTATTCACTTTTCGACATAGTCCCCATCCCTTTCCACGCATTGTACCAACGCGTGACTAGTCAGATGAACCCGTCGGAGAGGAATTCCGGGGTTGTTGTCGACACGAGGATTGAATGGCAGCTTTGGATCCTCTTCTGCAGCACGATAACGTCCATCCACTCACGAGCGCCGCACATCAGAGGGGGTTGCAGCGCCTACAGTTCAAAGATGAAAAACTGCAGTTCAAAAATGAAAGACTTTGCACCTTGCGACTTTCACCACTTTCCAAAGAGGAAAGAGCACCTTAAGCGGCATGAGTTGCGTTCTGACGACGAGGTGAAACCTGCCGTTCGGTCTTGGTGTCGACAACAACCCCGGAATTCCTCTCCGACGGGTTCACCCGACTAGTCACGCGTTGGTACAATGCGTGGAAAGGGATGGGGACTATGTCGAAAAGTGAATAGTGCATTACATAGAGGAGAAATGTGAGTATCAGATACGAAAAGAATTTTGAAAATCGGTTAAAAAATACAAAAGTTACAGCCATGGAGGCATTACTTTTCAGCCCACCCTCGTACTTTTGTTCAGAGAGTGAACTCAACACTACATCCAGTTCTTAAAAAAAGAGATCCAAAGATTCCTGATGTCTACTATGAACACTGGATTCAAGACACATGGTTTCAGCAGTAGGATAGAGCACCTCTACCTTCTTGGATACTTGCTCAGAAGTTACGATGACAATTGTATCATCACAAGAGGCTTCCCGAATTGCTTTGGCGAAGAACTGTGCTCCCCCCCCCCCCCCCCTAGCACACCTTTCGCTAGCTCTGCTCTTACGAATTGAGTTACCATAGATGATGAACCGCCAAGCTATTACAATATGTCCATATGGATTTCCCTCAAGTCACAAATTAGCTCAACTTGCAGAGCAGGCTTTTAATATGATAAGGCAGTTTCAATAGATCAACTCAAGCAAATTATTGAGAACTTCGAGAATAGATTTAGTTTCGGAATCTCCTCAAACAGCAAACATTTTGGAAAAACTCTCCTTTTAATTTCCTTTATTCTTATGTATAAATCCTGAAGATTTGAAATAAAAATCTTTTTCTATTCTGCTTTTTCATTATCGAGACCCTGTGAAGCACCTTGTATATTCATATCCTACCTTCTCTCTACTTCTTCCCTACCAAAATGCAACTGGCATAAAAACAATTACGATTCTTATGTAGGAGGTAAGGATCCTTTTTGTATCCTCTTCCCATTATTTTCATTGATGATAACTACGAGTTGAAGTGCTTTTGATAATAAAATGACATTTTCCAAACAAATGTTTAAGAGTACTACAACACAAGGTCCAGCTATAATGAAATACAAGAATATTTTTTCCACTCTGCTTTTTTTTTTTTTAATCGGATACCATATTAAAAAGAACAACTGATTTGTTAATTTTTAAAAAAATTCTAGTTCGCTTCAGAATTTGGCAAGCCTTCCATTCGATAGGCATCTCGCGTGTGGTTAGGTTATGTCTTGAAGGAATTTAATTTTAAGGTTGCCTATAAGAATCCCAGTTCGTTGAAGTGCTTGGTGGGTATCCTGAACTGAAAACAGTTGGGAATTCATGAAGTAAATTGTGAATTTTGTGGGAAGTTTATCAGGGCCAGACAAAACATAATACAGAAATTAGGGGAAATGAACACTTGGCTGATATCCGGTTCAGGAGAGTGAGGAACTCAAGTGTTGATAATCATTTTTATGAAACAGGTTGCTCCATTTCAAAAAAATTATATTAAATTAATTAGAAGTGTCAGGGATCCAAAATTTTTGAATGTTTTAGAAAGGTTAAAGATTAGTAAGGTCTGCACAGAGTTATTGGTGAATCAAGATAGAGGGCCAATCAGAGGCTTTCCCCTTTGTCCAGCCTATTAGAAGACTGTTGTCGAAAAAACAGACCAATTACAGCTGATCATTCAAATTGATGTAAGGGAGGGATGGGTCTATTGATTGTTGGTTACTGTTCTTCAGTTTATTTTGGGTTTCTTGCTGAATATGATCACAAGTGTGATTGAAAAAAGCTTATATAGGGTTTGTTCATTAGTTTAATGTGGACTTCAAGTGAACCATCCAAATCTGTATCTCAGTTTCAAACCAAATAAATAGTTTTATTCACCTAAAGCTACTGATTATCCTTACCAAATAAGAAAAAACACCATTTAATTTAAATGCATCACAAAATAAACCAAACTCTTTGTTCGCACACAAGCATACACTGGAAGCAATGCAGTGTGGGGTGGCGATAGCGCTTTGTTCAAATTGGGAGTGAAAAAAAAACAAACTTGGAGGTATGAGGGAAGCAAAATCGTTAATGGCAGTCACCAAAAAATTGCAGTTACAGCATGTTATTCACGGGTTTTCATTTAATTTTCTGCGCATGCGCGATACCCGTGATGCCACCTATTGGCATTGAATGAAGTATAAAAGTGGGCGGAAATTGAAACAGCATCACAAACGATGAAGCAAATCTCTGTCAAATTTTTCAACAATCACTGATGAAGTAATTACACATTTTACCAGACATGTTTCTATAAAAATGTATAAATATGCTTTGGCTGGATATATTAAAGGAATTTTGATTGTTGAAAATATACCAAGTAAAGGAGCAATGTTGTTTGCCATTTTTTTTTGGCTCGCCTAGCTAACAATCTTTCATGTCGTTTCTCTCGGAGTATCAACTGCAAAAATGTTTAAAGTATTCATATTTAAAGGTAAATACAACACATAGCAATATTAACATTATTTTAGGTATTGAAATAAATAAATTTGACACAATTAAAATTTTAAATTTATTTAACACTGATTTGTTAATAATCAATCTTATAAAAGTGATGCCAGCACTTTAGATTTCTTCCTTTGATGATTTTTAATCATAAAATAAAATATTTAATTTAAATTAATTTTTTAAATTGTACATACCTTATTTGTGTTTGACCATGGGAAAACTGAAGGCATTGCGTTTTTTTTAAACAATGTACAGGGTTCTTCCCAGGCCCTTTTTAACGGGCGCACCGCCCGGCTGAAGAATACATGAAAAACTGCACAATGCTGCATAATATTTTATTTGTTTTTATTTTTAATTTTTGTCCACCCGGTTATTTTAACTTACCACCCACCTGATAAAATTTTCTGGGGAGAACACTGAATGTATTTTAGAAATCTATTCACCAGGAAATCATTATTTTCAAAATTTGCTGAACACACAACCATGTGTTTTGTCACAGTTTCATTACTAAGTTCATCCTTCGGATTTTTGCAATCCACTGGCTTCTTCTGTTTGTATCTTTCGGAAATTTATGCCAGTTTAATCCCTTATACCTCGTTCACACTGCACATCTGAATCATGATCTAGATGTCAATCATGACCGAGAAGTGCATTGTGAACGAAACATCTTTCGCCTCGAATTACGTTCGAAAATGAGGCTCTGGAGCCTCGACCCAGATTTTTCACTATACAGCCTCAGTACAGATTCCTTCAGCAGCCATTTTAGAAACGGAATCGCACAACTGTTGCTCGCTAGGTGGTGTTGATCAATCACACTAGCGTGCGTGCACTGTGAATATTTCTCGATCGTCAATCAGGATTCATTGAATCATGACTGAGCCGAATCATCATTCACGAATGATGATTCGTGAATTATGATTCTCAGTGTGAACGAGGTATAGGGAGTGCAAGTGACTACGTCACAGCTGACGTCATTTGCGCGATGAACGGGCCGAGAGCCTAGGAAATGGCATCGCTGGTTCCAAACATTGGAACCACGCAATATACGTACTAGTAACGTTGAAACGGGCGGCCAGTAAAAATGACATCTCTTAAATTATTAAGATAATTTGTGTAATTTATATTATTATTAAGACATTTAATACCATTATTTAATTTATACATTAATATTAGAACGCTTTTTAATCATTTTTAATCACTTAACAAAAGAATGCCATCGTTCGCGGATCTTTCTTTCTTTGGGAAAACGATAGATGTCTAAATCGCTGTTTTGGCTCCTTCTTGAGCAGTGAGGAACTAAACAATTTCACATCTTAAATGTGTTATACAAAACGATTTTATTCCATCCCTACGTTGGAACCATGTTAAATCCCGAAGCGAGAAGAGTTGTTTGGAACCAAATCGGGTCACGTGACTGAAGAATTCCAAGGACTGACGTCACACTTGCACTCCCTATTAGGTGGTTTCTTTTTCCAATGTGACATTTTGGCACACAACAATTATAATTAAACATGTTGCACAGCGTACGCAAAAGAGAAAATAAATTTGCGCACTCGCTTTTAGGAGGAAGCAACCCACTGTTCCGTTATGACTACAGCTCACTAGAGGGGGTTGAGGCATCGGAAAACCTGTGAATTAAGCACAAAATCTTAATTTTATTCGCCTCGAAATAATTTATAGGATGAGGTCAGCATCCATGTACTTTTTTTTATTATTTAAAATTATAAAGCAGCACAATACATACGCCCTCACTAACGCTTTATATCTATATTCTTATTTATGGCTGCACCATTAGATCGACAGCCCTGCCCTTTATATTTCGTTTCACTCGCATTTGCCATTATGTCAGTCTCGGAAAATTTACAAAGATTACCGAAGCAAAATATTACGGTGCTCCCTTGCAAATGTCCTTCTAAAATTAACAAAATAAAATATTAAGGAAATTGTTATTAATTACTACACAGATTTTCTTTTACTGGATGACAATTAGCTAATTTTAATAAATCTACTTTTAAAAAATAAAAGTTTGTTTAGAAACTTCAGCATCCATCCAACTGCTTTCATGTGAAGTGCATTTGTGTGTATTGTTGATTGGTGGAGGAAAGATGTTTTGTCAAGGACCAACAGGTATATTAACACACGCATTGCTTTACCTATGGGCATAACAATGATGTCTTTATATGGCTACGTGCGCTTAAATTCTTTCGTTTTCACAATTTATTTTGAAAAACAAAATAATGCAATTACTTATTTTGAAAGCATCAATAGTTTATTCAGGTTTCAATTTGGTTTGAAACTGTGAGATATAGGTTTGGATGATTCCCTTGAGAGAGATAACTTGATATTTGATTAAAGAACAATTGTCTAGTGGAATTGGATATAATGAATCTCTTTTAATCATTCAAAAACAAAATGCACATTTTTATTATAATACAGTGAGAAACAGAATATAAAGAAATTTCAAGTAACCCGGAAAAGTAAACAAAAAATGTATTTTAATTTAAAAACCTTTTCTTTTTTTTTTGCCCTATTTCCAGTAAATGAATGCACAGATCTCCTTGTTTTGATAGTTTAATCACATAATTTTAAAAATCTTTTTTCAAAACTCATTTTGTTTAACTACACCATCGAAGCATTTCAATAATCCAAGGTTGGAAAGGGTAAGGGGGGGGGGGGGGGATACTGAGATTAGCTAATCAAATTATTTTCCCTGCAAATTTTGACAAGGAAAGAAACGCTTGTGTAACCTATTGTTCATGCAAACAGGCTGCCCCTGACAAATTGAAAAATAAAAATTCCTTATTTCCAGATTCATTTTCAGTAAGTATAATGAAAAACAACTAGGATTAGGATTATGTATAAATCATGTCCTGTACATTTTGGCATTACATTTGGGACAATATAGACAATCTTCTATAAGGATTAAGTAAACATCTTTTTAAATTTCTTTTCTTGTGTCATAAATGAATGTATGGAAATTAAAGCTATTTTCTTCTCTTCTTCTGCTTTACATTAAAGTTGCACTGCCATTTTTATCAAGTCTATGATTTAATTCCGAAATAAATTGAGGGAAACGTAGCTTGAGTTTGATAAGAGTATGGGATATTAAAAGCATTCAAGGATAAAATCCCATGCCAACACCATCATATTTATGCATCTAATTGTATGCCAAAACTGATGCAGATCTAAGCTAATCAAAAACGTGGAAGCCCAGAAATACATGTTAATGGATGTAAAGAGAAGGGAAAAGACCTAGTGATCTTGGCATTTCTCCACTTTAAGAATAATTTCTCATCCCTGTTCATTTAAACTTCTCATTTCCTAAGAACTTTTAATGCCTTTCTGCATTTCCAATTTCTTTTCTAGACACACCCAGATCACTGACCTGAACGAATTTAGAAAAAAAAAAAAAGAAAAAAGGAAGAGAGATAGATACAAAGCTAAAAATAAATGTTTAAATAAAATTTATTAAGGTTAAAATAAAGAAGACAGAGCAATTTTATTGTATAATTTTAGAAAAAAGAATATTATCTATTCAATCTCGACAGTCTTTAATTTATGCCGAAGTTTAACCTATATTTAAAGACAATTAAAAACACAAATGGACTAATGATGAAAATAATTCCTTAGGAAACATCCATAAACCACATCGTCAATTTGGGAGAGGGAAGGTCGAGCACTGACAATGTGGTCAAATTAATTTGAAAATCATTCAAAATTCTGCAGTTTAATATCTCTTTTTAGGTGGGTTGAGGGTCTAATTTCTTTGACCATGTAATTTTTAAGAGGGAGAGGTTCAAATATAACCATCAATGATCAAAGAGGAGAGGAAGGGGTGAAAAAAGTGACCACATCATTTATGAATGTTCCCTTAATAATAGTCAATATTTTTTAATCCTGTATTTTAAAACAAGCAAATAAGCATCTGATTGGTTACATATTTAAAAAAAAAACAAAAAAAAAACAGTAATGATGGATAAATTCTTGTTATTAGTGTTTCTTTTAATATGCATTCTTTGTGTTTCATTGATATCTTAATGTAAATAAATTACCCAAACGTCAACATTAAAGTATTGTGAAAAAAAAATAACCTTGAAAAAATTATTTGGAATGATTCCAAACTAGCATTATCTTTATAACAAAGAAAACATAGCTATATTATTTTAATGACCAGGTTTATGTCAATCTTTATCAAAAAAAAAAAAAATAATAATAATAATAATAAAGCTGCACCCAAAAGTAAGCAGGAAAGTGAAGTAATAACAGCCAATTTACCTTCTCTAAGGCTTTCCTCACCTTGCTTCCATTTGTAAAATAATTTCTTGGGTCCTATTTTAAAAAATATCAAAAAAGAAAAAAAAAAACTGAAGTCTTCGAAACATTAATCTGGATAAACATCACTATAAAATTGATTTTTTTGATATTATTTTAAGGATTATAAAATTACTGTACCATTTTTTAGATTACGGTAATTTAAATCAAAGGCGGAGATATGTCATTTGCAAAGATTTTGGTCATAATGTGCCTTTATATCAATTTTTAATTTCTATTTTTAGACCTCAAACGGAGATCGTAATTTCAACCAGAATAAATTAAAGCAAATAAAATTTCTACATAACTGAAATATCAGTCTTGGCTAGATGCCTAAATATTGACCATTCACTTGATATCTCCTCAAATACTTCATGTTAAGGATGAATATGTTCCTGCTATATTGAAGAATAAATGAGTAATTCTTGTGAAAAGAAAAAAATTTTTTTGCAAAATATTAAGAAATTGACAGCATCACTTCCTACAATTTTTTACTACAAATTTTATATCCTTATCACTTCATTAAAGCAGCCAAAATTTCAAACTGGGTGCAACAGCATCACTAACTTCCTTTCCTAACAAGGAACCATAAACAACTATTTGATAAACAATCAAAACCCTTAACCCTTATTATTATGATGTTTTAAAGAACATGGACTGACTGTTTATGGTTTATTAAAATATTTTACGTGATATTCCTTAAAAATAACATGCTTTTGTGATCGTTGGTCAACGTTGTGAAAACTGGACATGAATATTTGAAGAAAAGAATTACAAGCCGATAATAATAAATTAAATTTTGATAGAGCTAAAATCACTGATCAAAAATATCCCACATAACAGACCAGACATTACACTCGTAGATAAGCAAAACAAAGTGACCTACATAATTGATATTTCCATCCCAACACAAAAATAACTTACAAAGATATACACAGACAAAATCACTAAGTATACAAATCTTGCACATGAAATAAAATGCCTTTGCAAAATTAACAGAGTACTCATTCTTCCTAGTGTTCTTTCTGGCTCTGGGGTTATTCCATATTCATACACAACAGGTTGTCAACACTGAATTTAAACCCACACTTATTAAAAACTTACAGAAAGCAACAATCCTAAACGTTTCTCACATAGTAAGGAAATTCCTACACCCAGACATTAATACTTCCACAAACATGCAATATTTCCCCTTCCCTGCACTTGAGCCCCTTGCATTTGGCCCTTTCTTGGGCCCACCTCTGGAACTTGGCTTTCAGATTGTTCGAGTTTTCCAAAACAACAACAAAAACTTCCACACCAAGGTATTAGTACTTCCATCAACATATAACTATTCCCTTCTCTGCATTTGAGCCCACAGGATTCTTGGCCTTCTCTTGGATATACCTTTGGTACTTGGCTTCTGGACTTGATCTCAGTTTGGTTTTCCAAAACAACAACAAGAATAATAATAATGCATTAGATACACATTTAAGCTATACCAATTTTCAATGATGATAAATCTGCAGATACAGTAGTGTGCAAATTAATGTGAACAAGAGGGAATTTTCGATATTTTTATTGAAACATGGAGTAATTATTGTAGTAAGTATTTTTATTACAATACAGTAAACAGCTGAGCATAATTAGAGTTACATTATCAGCTGTAAACCAGGCCTGCCAAAACTCAGGAAATCAAATTATGTGAAAACTTCCTCTTGTTCACATTAATTTGCACACTACTACAAAGTATATGAAGTTAGGTTAGTTCGGATTAATGATATTAAAGAACTTTATAGATAGTTACCATCCGAAAAATACAAAGTGAATCAAAAACTTCAAAAAAATACAGAGTTCTCAATTATTGGAAGTAAATTACATGTAATTAGACCCTGTGCGTAAATAGAACAACACTTGCAGTAATCCAACCTATCTCAAAGTACAGCATAACCATGAAGTTGAATAAAGTGTATATTATTTCCCTGTAACATACAGGGTGAATACAAAAGTCTGAACCCCCCTTTTATTTTTTGAACCGAAGCAGATATGACAATTTTGATGAATCCAATGAATAGGAAGTTGTGGGTGGCCTATCCCATGGTGCACTTTTCATCATCCCAAATATGCAAATTAGGACACATTCAAAATTTATCTCAAAAACCATAAGGGATAGAGAAAAAAAAACAATTGCAAACTTGTTCAGCATAAAAAAACAAACAAAACAAAAAAAAAATCATCCAAATCGGACCAACCAATCACCCACAATCACGTGGTGAACTGTTTGTAGCTTACAAACAGTCACACTGCACAAGGAAAACTGAATGTTGATATTTCCACCATGTAAAGCATGCAAATCAAAAAATTAACATGAATTACCATACTCACACTCACTTTCATGCGGAAAAGCAAATAAAAGGCATGTTTCAGCACACAGAAGACAGAACAAGCAAAGTCTTGGGGACAGTAGTCCTATGGAGGCGAAGTCTGTGCGTGTAAGCTACAAACAGTTCACCACGTGGTTGTGGGTGATTGGTTGGTCCGATTTGGATGATTTTTTTTTGTTTTGTTTGTTTTTTTATGCTGAACAAGTTTGCAATTGGGTTTTTTTCTCTATCCCTTACGGTTTTTGAGATAAATTTTGAATGTGTCCTAATTTGCATATTTGGGATGATGAAAAGTGCACCATGGGATAGGCCACCTACAACTTCCTATTCGTTGGATTCATCAAAATTGACATATCTGCTTCAATTCAAAAAAAATAAAGAGGGGTTCAGACTTTTGTATTCACCCTGTATACACTGACCGACCAATTTATTAGAGCCACCTCTTACGGAAAATGGATCGGCCTTCCAGTGACACCCAAACAATGGAACAGGCCGAAGCGATGTTTAAGAGGGATGCATTGGATCACAAGTTGCAGTCAGCAGTAGAAGTGGACTGAATATGGGTAAATCCAAGGATTTGACCGACTTTGAACGAGGCATGATCGTTGGAGCTCAACGGGCGCAGTTGAGCATTTTGCAAACTGCGAACCTCCTCGGGTTTTCCCGTACAACAGTGTCAAGGGTATACTGTGAATGGGAGTTATGCCAAAAACAACCTCCAACAAAGACAACTCCGGACGAAACAGGGCTGTGGATGAACAAGGCCAACGGCGACTAGCACAAATCATCCACAGCCAACAAATTGCAGCGCAGTTCATTGAGGAAGCATCCCAACCCATTTCGGAGCAAACGGTGCGGCACACCTTGCACCGAGCTGGGAGAATGGGTACCGTCGCTGTCAATGCAAAATAGGAAAGGGTGCCTGCTATGGGTACATAGGCATCGCCACTGGATACAGGATGAGTGGAAGAAGGTCGCCTCGTCTACGAATCGCAGTTCCTACTTCATCATGAGGATGGCAGACTGCGCATTTGGCGCAGACAGCACGAGGCCATGGACCCATCTTGTCAGCAGACAACCATACAGGCGGGTTGAGGAGGAGTGGTGGTCTGGGGTGTTTTCTTTGGGACACACCGGGTCCTCTGATATCCGTAGACACACCCCTGAGTGCGACACACTACCCGAACATTTTTGCCGATCAGGTGCACCCGTTCATGATGATTGTGTTCCCTGGTGGTGACGGACAGTTTCAGCAATGCAATGCTCCCTGTCATCGTGCTCGATTGGTCTTAGACTGGTACGAGGAACATGACGCGGACTTCCACCTGCTTCACTGGCCAGTTCGGCCACCCGATCTCAACCTGATCGAGCACTTATGGGACGAAGTGGAGAGAACCATCTGATGCCTTCCCACACTACCGTCCAACCTGCACCAATTACGGGACGCTGTGATGTCAGCCTGGGCTGCTATTCCTTCACAACAGTTTCAACACCTTGTTGAATCCATGCCAGCATGTTGTTGAATCAGGCAGTTCTCGCCGCTAAAGGAGGTGCAACACGCTATTAGCGGGGTATCTCTAATAAATTGGACATTCAGTGTATATACTTTTCAGTATATAAAATTGTAATTTTGGTTCCAACATCGATACTGAAAAGCATGGGTTGCATAGGGTTGAGCATGTACAATGGTGATGCTTTGCACTAAAATGAACAAAATATTGCATTATGTCGTGAAAAATATTTATTTTAATACATATATAAGATACTTTTGAAGGGTCAAGTCATGGATTGGCATCAATAAAACATGAAATGTTTGAATTTGAGTGTCATTGATTTCATAGAAAAAGATAATTCCTACACAACCGGAGCGAACCGAGGTAGCATAAAAGAACCTTCTTCGCAAACATTCTCACTGACTTGTCACAGTGAACATTTCTTCATACTTCACAAAAACTATCTGTTGAGGAAGGGAAATTCTGAACTTATAAAGCACTTGTTGTTAGATGTCAATATTGAGTTTCCATCATGTTGCAAACAAGCATAAAATATTTAATATAATTAAATGTACAGTCGGGTGCATAAAGGTTTTGACCTAAGTCAAAATTGTTCGGCTTCCTTACAATACTTCAATTCAATGAGGTTACTTTTTACAGGTATCTAGTCGAGCACGCTTACTATGGAACGATTCCATTAAGTTTTTGCTTAGATTCGGGAGAAGGCAAGTTTTATGTCACGTGCTCAATTATGTTGACAAAAAGATTATTTTGGCTGTTCTGAGGAGAATTTTTGTTTTATTAATAATAAACTAATCTATTTGGTTAATAGTGTAACATAAATGGTGCACAGTATTGATATAATTATATGCGTGATCGAGAAATAAGCTGATGAAGTGCTTGTTATCGTGTGATGCGGAAGTATTTTACAGGTGTAAGTAGAAGCTATTTTCTTTTGACTGCTTGAAAGGTTAAAAGTCTCATTTTTTGTATATTTTGTGTATATAAAATAATCAACGACAACTATGACAAAACCATCCGAAATTTTTTTTTAATTTATTATATAACTAGATGGATCCCGTCATAATTTGACGGAGAACAACCCATCTTATTATTAATCCCCATCTCTTTAATTAAAAAAATAATAAAATAAAAAATTGTCAGAGCTGAAATATCTCATTTTGCACAAAGAATAAGAAATGAGTTAATATATAAAATCAAAATAGTTTTAAACTAAATTTCTCTGAAAGTATTAAACTGAGACATAAAGTGTTAGTGGATAAAATGGTCAGTTTTTAAAGCTCTTTCTAACGATATAACATTTAATATAACATTTTCAGAGTTTTTCAGTAGTCACAAGGAAATGTCATAAAATGATCAAGGCAGAATTTTCTTTCTGCAAATCTTCAGTTTATTCGTGACCACCGATAGAGAAGGCCTCTGCAATGAAACTGAAATGCCTATCCATCATAGATAGTGCAAATTCAGGGCTTATTATTGGTAGAAATACGAATAACAATGCACTCTCTATGTGATGCAACAATGTATTCAGTTTCATTACGAAGGCCTTCTCTCTCGGTGGTCACGGTTATTTAATTCAAAACAATGATTGAATATTGTCTCATTACAAAATCCCTGGCTTCTGATGGATTGTTGTAACTCTCTTTGTTGGCTTCAGATTCCCATGCGCAGAAGTGCCAATTTTGCTCTTACAAAAAAATGCTTTGCGTTTTAATATATAGGATTATATTTTTTAATAGTAGAGAATATTAAATGATTTGAACAAAAGAGGATTTTTGTAAAAGTAATGGTGGTATGAATTAGTGTATATTTTATTAAAAACTAAAATATAGAGAAAAGCATGCCATGACAATTAACATGAAAAGTTTTTTAAACCCTCAAATAAACAGATCAAATTGCACTTGGGTGAAAAAAATTTAATCTGTTTATGGTGTTCTTTACATACAGTGTTTAAAACTTAAACGAAGTCAAAAACGCGATAATGAACACACAAAAAAAATGTCTATCCATATCGGATTCGAACTCTGCCATTCGAGGCAGTCGCTATCGCTTATTATTGTCAGGAGAGAGCCCGTGACGAGCACATCCCAGGCATATACCTGCTACCCTATTTTCATTAAGAAGGGACAGGTCCATTCTAATCTGCCATGACTGCTAGTACAAGTACCTGATTATGCAACCGATCAACATCCGCCAAGCTCAGCCCCTACGGAGCAGGTAAAAACCTTTTTGCACCCGACTGTACATTACATTACAGTACATTATATAGTATATACAATATACAGTACATTAACTCCCTTTTTTTTTTCTCAATTTTTCGTCTCCAAAAGCTAATGCAAAAATGAATTCTCAAAAAAAAAAATGGTGACGCCATTGGCAAAAAAAAAAAAAAAATCACTGTGATCACGTTTTATTTACAGGGTGATTCAATCAATTTCTAACCATTTCACTCGAATGACGTGCATTAGGGATAAACAATTGAAAGAATATGAGCGCCAAATCGAATTTCTAAATAGTTGGAGTTTGTATTGTTGCAACGGCGCTGCATGAAAATCGTATTGTTGAAAAAAGGCGCCCGCTTTATCAACAGAGCAGAAATGCAAGGTTGTCGAATGGTATTTCGAGACAAAATCACCTGTAATCGTGCAAAGAAAGTTCCGGAAAGAATATAAGTGTCGAGACGCACCAGACAGGCAAGCAATCATGGATCTTGTCAAGCAATTTCGTGCCACTGGATGTGTTAAAGGCAAGAAAAAAGGTTGTCGTGTTCGAATGGCCGAAGTTGTCGAAAATGTTCGCACAAGGTTGGTCGATTCCCCTACCAAAAAATCTGTTCGCCGCCTATCCATTGAAGAAGGGCTGTCGTATACCACGACGTGGCGAATTTTGAGAAAGGACTTACACCTGTTCCCGTATAAGATCCATGTTTATCAGAAGACAGAAGACAGAAGCGACAACAATTTGCAATGGAGTTTGGAGCAGAAATGGAAGCCAATCAGGACATTGTGGACAACCTGTGGGTGTCAGATGAGGCCTTCTTCCATCTGTCAGGTGACGTTAATAAACACAATGTTCGTTTTTGGGGTTCCCAGCACCCTCATGAGATCCATAAGTCACCTCTTCATCCACGAAAGGTTATGGCTTGGTGCGCGATTTCCAAAAGAGGCATCATTGGTCTGTTCTTTTTTGAGGGCACCGTAACGTCACAGGCTTACCTTAACATGTTGGAAACCTTCTTCATCCCCGAGCTGCGAAGGAGGCGTATACCGCTTCGATATCAATGGTTTCAACAGGATGGGGCTAGGCCTCACATCACTAATGAAGTGCTAGACTTTCTCAATCAGAAATTCGGAAATTGTGTCATTTCAAACAGGTTTCCAGATCGATTCGGGGGTGGCTTTCTTTGGCCCCCTACGAGTCCTGACCTAAACCCATGTGATTTTTATCTCTGGGGGTTCCTTAAAGACAGTGTGTTCACTACAGCACCAAGAACCCTAGACCAGCTGCGACAAAGCATCGTCGACTGCTGCACCCTTGTGGATGCAGAAATCCTGGATAGAGTTATGAACAACTTCACCATTCGGCTGCGAGCAGTTCAAAACGTTCGTGGTGGCCACATTGAGCATATCATCAAGACTTTTCCACGGGAATAAAAACTCCGAACTGCCTAAAATATCATATTGAAATGCTAAATTTGTAAACATTAATGGGTCAATACATCATAGTACTGAAATGGTCAGAAATTGACTGAATCACCCTGTATTATAATTTCTCTTGCTGCCGTTTATTGATTATAATTGAACAATGTAGGCATGACATTAAAGGTGAAAAGTGAAATAAATTTTCGATCAGTAAAATTTTTAACAGCCACGCTTTATAAAGTTTAAATGAATACCTTTACCTGATGCTTGGAGGATCAGCTCCAGTTTAATTTCTTTATTTATTATTTATTACAGTACTTAATGCATGAATGCATAATGTGTACTTAATAATTTCAAAAAACAAATATACAACAAAAGTACATGTAATCTACGGTAACTGTATCGTTTTTGTCTTCTTCAAAATTAAATAACCTTTTAATTTTATTAACCTTTATTATATTTTAATAAAGTGCCTCTCAAAAGTTAAAATAAACATGTTTATGTTCAAAAGAAAAAAAGACTATTGAAGGTACATACAAATGCTTTAATTACTAGCTGTACAAAGCACTTAAAAGAAACTCCTTTAAATATTATTCACGAAAACATAAGAGAAATAAAAATATTCAACAAAATGGAATTTTGTCTCAAAAGTTTAAAGAACTACCCTCAGATGCTGAATGGAGACGTCCAATATGTACGAGAGCAGTGTGATAAAAAAGGTACAGGTCAAATTATCCAGGACAAATGTCGACACAAATGTCATGTATACTACAAAGGTTTGTTTATTTTTCAACATAGTCGCCATGAACATTTAAGCATTTGTCCCAGCGCTTCACCAGTTTATAAAATTCCTTCACTGTAAGTTTCTTGTCCCAAATTAACGAGATATTGTCGAACTTCAGCTTGCAATGCTTCTTGGTTAGGAAATTGTTTGCCCAATAAAAAATTCTTTAGAGGACCGAAAAGGTGAAAATCAGACGGAGTGAAGTCCGGACTGTAAGGAGGGTGCTCTAGGATTTCTCACTTTCTCGCTTTCAGCTAGGCTTTCATCTTGTTCGAAGTGTGATGTCGTGCGCCATCGTACAAAAACCTCACTCCAGCACGTAATTGTCCTGGTCACTTTCGACGAATGGCTTCTCGCAATTTTCCTGCGTTTCGCAGTACCTGTTGCTGATTTACTCCTTCAGCTTGGAGAAATCTGATTACTCCTCGAAGTTTGACTTTGACACATTTGTCGATAACACTGGTCATTCTGTCAACTTGCTGTACATCAGGTATTGACTCACCGAACGAACCGTTTCAGTGGTAACTACTACTGACACGTCCTCATTATGTGTGCATGTGACGTCATAGCTGCGTGCGCAGGTCTCATATGCCCGTCCCCTGTACCTTTGTTTTTGGACAGCCCTCATAAATTTGCGAGTGGCAGGGTAATTAATCTGTTGCACAGTTAATCTTTTTTCAAAGAAAGCTTTTCTTCCACTCACAATTGACCTACGACAATGCCTCACCAATCTCAGTTCACAACCGATGAAGAGGCTGAAATCTGGCGATTGAAAGCCAACGGACTATCTGTTGCTGATATTGTCACAATTACTGAAGATCCACAGCAGGGGTTTATAATGTCTTGAAGAGGAGTTCATCGTTCCACCGAAAACCACAATCTAGTCATTCCAAAGTTACCTCAACTCGCGAGGACAGACGCATTGTACGACTGGCAGCCCCACAAAATCTTTCTATTCGTCAGATACAAAATGTGATTGGGCATGTTGTCTGCAAAAAAAATGATGAAGAAACCGCCTCTGACTGCCAAGCACATTCAAGACAGGGCTACGTTGGGCACAAGAACACATGGCCTGGAAAGACGAATGGATGTCAGTGTTGTTCAGTGATGAAAAGAAGTGGAACTTGGATGATCCTGATGGAGGGGCTTGATACTGGCACGACCTACGACAGGAACCGAAGACCTTTTACTCAAGACAACAAGGAGGTGGTTCTGTCATGGTTTGGGGCAGCTTCACATTCAATGTTACTACCAATTTGGCTTTCATCAGTGGAAGAGAAAATTCACTGACATACCAAGAAACCCTTACACAGTATCTGTTGCCAGTCTGTGATCATTTGTGGGGCCCAGAATTCATGTTCCAGCAGGATAACGTCAGCATCCATACTTAATGATCAACAATGGAGTGGTTCAGAAAACAAAATATTCACGTTATGACGTGGCCCCCAAAAAGCCCAGACTTGAACCCCATAAAGAATCTATGGGGAATCATGTCTTGTGCAGTTTATGCCAGTTGACGTCAATTTTCTTCGACTGATGAATTGAAAAGAGCAACGGAAGATGCATGGTACAATGTAAGACCAGAAACATTGTTCAACCTCATAAACTCAATGCCGAACAGAGTATTTGAAACAATCAAAACAAATGGCCTTTCAATTTAAGCCATTGTATAATTCATGCAATTTTTTTTTAGTCTTTCTTTATATTTTTGAGACATGCAAAATTCCATTTTATTGTATATTTTTATTTCTATTATGTTTTCATGAATAATATTTCCAGGAGTTTCTTTTAAGTGCTTTGTACAGCTGGTAATTAAAGCATTTGTATGTACCTTCAATAGTCTTTTTTCTTTTGAACAAAAACATGTTTCTTTAAACTTTGAGACACACCTTAAGTCACCATCTCCAATGTGCCTTTTGAAAAAAAAAGGTAATAATGAATCAGATTTTGAAGTTTTTTAATTGTATAGGTTATACATTTTACAAATCATAAAAAATAGAGATTTTTCTGTATATTCTTGCATATTTTATTTCTCATAAGTTAGCGAAAAATCAAAAACTGGGGATCGCATTATACAAGAGGGGTAAAATTTTTTTACTGTTTTTTTTGTGCTCTGAAAATGGGATCACATTATAATAGAATACTTAAGGTATATACCGATGAACATTTATCGATTTAACTTAATATTTCAGTAAGAAAAATGCCTTGGAAGAATGGAAATATGCCTTCTGGTCATCCCTCCTCCCTGCTCTTGAGGAGAACCAATGACTCTGTGTGCCAGAGTGGAACCATGACATCATTTTCTAGTGCAAGAACTGACAACAATCTTGTCGGCAAGAGAACTGCTTTTGATACGTGATTCTACATATCACAAGATTTTGCTGATCTACTTTCTATGCAGAATACTTTAAATTATTTCGTGTTTGGATGTGTAAATAGAAAATTGGAGAAAAACTTCATGGGCCTAATTCTGAAGTTCTTCAAGAACAACAACCACGACAAGCTTGTGCTATGCAGCAAAGGGAGTAAGGGAGGGCTATCTAGTATCATAAGGAAAGTGCATTTCAAACATTTTAATCACCTGTAGCTTCACACATAGATTTCATCACCATGGCTAATTTCATTTCTTTTATAATGTCTCAAGTGGTTATCCTCTGTTTTACTGAAAACAGCGAAAAGCTATCTTGTATAGATAGGATGCAATTGGCGTACATGCCAGGTGAAACCTCCATAAACTCTGGGTGATCCACTTTCAGTGGTTCAAATGCATAGGGCTGCAACACAAAGTTACAGTAGCATTTAAGTCTATTAACGGCATTTGTACAAGGTGTCTGAAAAGTTCCAGGACTGCACGTGCTGTAAAGAAATGCTATTATGCACGTGATAGCCTAACTATCTAGCGACCACGTGCATTAATTGTGTGTATCAGGGATATGCGATTCATGTTGAGAGACACACATGAGAGCAGTATATCGCAGCAATCATTGTCCCAGTGCAAAGATGGACCAAAGAGTGAACAGCTGAGTGTAAAGCGCTTCCTCGCACAACAGCAGACCGCAGAAGTCAACCACTCTACGTACTCTCCAGATTTATCACCCCCAAACTTTCTGTTCCCCAAATTGAAAACCAGCCTGAAAGGGTATTTCTTCTAGGACATCCAGACAAAGGTGACAGCCAAACTTCGACGCGTTCCTCCTGCAGAATACAAACAATGTTTCTGCAATTGTACAGCTGTGCACGTAAGTGCATTACTAAAGTAGGTGATTATTTTGAAGAATATTAAAGATATGTTGGAATATCATTCCCGGTTTTCGAGAACTGACTCCAGTCCTGGAACATTTCAGACACTTTGTATATCACTGTCACTGTTATCAAAATCATTACATTTACTATTGTTTTATGTGATTCCATCCAGGAATTTCACAAACTGCCTTGTAGTGCAATTACAATCTTGCTGCTGCTGTCTATAATTCTGCATTTGTGTTGTTAAAAATTTTTCTGTAACATTTGCTTTAGTTGAGATGATCAACTTCAGCCTAATCAACATACAACAAAATCAATCTTTTCCCATGTTCTAAATTTATTGAGTTTATATCCTCAATTTGAAACTATATATATGAAATGAAAATATTGTGTTTATAATACATAAATGTACATAAAAAATACAAGAGACATTTCCAAAACACCTTAAAGAGGAACCAAAGAAATCAACAAAACACAGCATGACAAAAGAACACATCCACTGTTACTGAATTTTGGAAACCAATCAAATGTCGTCATCAATATTTAAATATTTGACCTTTTTTCTAGGACCTCATCTACATTTCTAGCTTGAGTTAAAGGCAGAAATCATGCCTAGAGGACATTCAAATTTCTGCATTCAAAGTGGTAGGAGGCAGGCCATCAAACAGAGACTCTAGACATTTAGGAAGAAGCCATGCAGTGATTACTGCTTTCCTGAAATAGTAACCAAAAAACATACAAGAAGCCTTGTGTTCTAATAAAGCATGATGAGCATGCACTTGTACAAGCAGAATCAAATCACGGAAGAATGCAAGACAAATTGCATCTTCATGTGGGGTCACTACCAATATTAAAAAACAGTATTTCCATGGCAAAGACCAAAAAGCGTTATATATGCTGCACTGGTACCTTACAGGGTGGAGGCCTGGCTCTGTGATGGTGTGGGGAGCCATTGGGTACAAGAAGAATAGGAACTTGTCGTTATCAATGGTCAACAAATGCAAACAAATATATAAAACAACTTTTGGAAAATTTTTCTTGTCTTGGAAGATCAATAGTTGGTACTAATGGGAATTTGATTAGGTTAATGCTGCAACACACATTTTCATATGGTTCAAGGCAAGTAAAATCAAGTACAGTCAGACTTCGTTAATACGCATTTCAAGGGACTGAACAAAAAATACGTGTTATCAGGGTGTGAAATAAGATTTGCTGAAAAACTGTGGAGATAAGCGAAACCACTATTCCACATGTACAATTTTTAGTGACTCGTATACACGTTTTTTTGGCAGATCTACTTTTTCAGTGAATGAGGAAGGAAATAATTGTCAGGGCTTATACACTGCAGACCTGTTCTAACGTGGTCCGATGCAACCCAAAATCGGCTCCAATGCAGTTTTCAGATGGCACCCAAATTCTACTTCTGTTTTATAAAATTTTTTCAAAAGGTATCTCTTCACGAATTTTGACGATTTATTTTTCATACATGTTGTACGTTTGAAACTTTACAGAGAATTAACTTTTTTCCAAGAATTTTGTCCACTTTTCCATTGCTAAAGGCCAGTGCGATTGCCAGATGACAAAAGAAAAATGACCACGTCCATTTAATTTGTTGTTAATTCTTCAATGCTATTCGTATTCTGCAATTATCTGTAATGATTTCATTGTTTTTTAGTTTATAAAAATAAATACCATAGTTCTACATCTTCTAATGTACAGTTGTCCTTTTTATATATCGGTGAGGGGAGGGGGGGGGGGGGGGCTTGATATAACACAACGCGATTTATTGATCATAATTTTTTTCCCCTTTTATTTTATTTTGGGGGGGGGGGGGTTCTAGAATTTTAGGTATCGGCTACTAAAGTCATTTTGCACCTTTTATACAAGTTATATCTGTACGCAGCCCGGGACAAACACAGACATCCATGCCCACGGTGGGATTCGAACCCTGCGGCCAGGCGGACTCAAGAAACTAGAAAGCCTGTGCCCTAGCCCTCTCGGCCACCTGGCTGGCTTTTCATTTTAGGAAATTTTACGATATATGCAGACATGCTATACATTCAAAAGGTGTAGAGAATTTGAGACCCCCCCCCCTCCTCTATATTATAAATGCAACAGATTATTGCCAGGTGGGGCAGACGTCATGGGTTCGGGGCTGATAATGAAGAAGTGTATTTATTAAAAACAAAATGTTGCAGTTACTATAAATTCTCTCTTTAATTACTAATTAATAAATATCAATTACATTTATTCACATCTGGGTATTTATCCTAGAAAACAACAGTAAACATCAGGTTACAACTCTTCAAAGACAATCAGCTTTATGACCTCTCAATAATTATGAGTATTTAAACACAAGGGGCCCCTCAATTAAGCACTTACCAAACTATATTTTATACACGGCCAAACTGTCTTAACTTATATAACCTTAAGTCATAATGACTATCTTCTGTGAGCTGGCTCTGAAAATTGCCCCTTAAACGCTAAACTAGCCGTCTGGCTCTGCCCTGTTGCGCAACAAGACGCGTGCTCATTCGCACCACTATAACTAGCAGTCAGACACACCCTCTACTGCGACAAACAACGAAATCAACATGCGAACATGTCGTGTGGTCCTTTTAATCTATACTGGAAATGCAGTGATGCAGGGGAGGACCACGGTAACCCCCCTAGGGCATTCCGCCGTTATATCGAACAAACTATGAACTGTTGCTTCCCTTGTCTGGTGGACACGATTCTGCGTCATCCTGCTCTTAGTGTAGGAGTTATGCTCGTGCCAACAGACTTATATCGAGGGAACACTCAAATCGCCACGGGTGAGCTCAAAAACCTCATTGCATCTGCACTACAGGGTGCCATTTGCCTGTCTGGGTCTCAGGGCCGGCTCCATAAATCTTTCAACCTTAAAATTCAGCACTATTAAATCTAACAGACACACACAACTTTAAGCCAGAGCAAACAAAGGTTCTTGTTTCACTTGTCCCAATTCTAGTCTCACAGAGGGACGTTCACAATCAGGCAGGGCCAGTTATGCCGATGTAGCTCCTACGCATGCGCTACTTTCTTCATGGAGGATGAACTTTAACGGGCAAACACAACTGCATTGAGAATGTTTCGTTTTGATGAGCAGGTCAGAAAATAAAATGGAACACACTCCTCAAGACAACATCTTATTGGTTCAGCATAATTCCTTCTGCGACAGCTCCTTATGGTCCGACACAGCAATACTTGAGGCATCCACAACTGACAAGGGCAGCAGGGGTTTTATAGAGAAACGACAACTTTAACGTAACTTGTTTTCAATAATGTGCAATTACAGTGATAAATGTCACTTGCACATCTTAATGTTCCAGTTGAACAAGAGAGGAAAACATTGACTTCTTGTAAAATTGAACGTTCGGTCCCAGCTCAAGGCTTGTGCGAAGTTGTCTCTCACAACCGAACAACAAGCTTGCACAACAACCTCAAACATAAAGAACACAAGTTACATATATCAACATAAGAATTCTTCGCGTTAACACAGCATAACAATGATTCATTAGGAGACTGGCAAGATCTTCTCGGAAATCTCATCCGAGAAAACAACGCCAGTCCCAACAATGACGGCCCCTGTTGCACTAACAATTCGGCGCAACTGTGATCGTCATTAAATAATAACATATCAGCAACATTTTAAGAGTAAAACTAGCGACCTTAAAAAAAAAACTATAAATAAAACACGCAAGAAATGAAACAGTATAAAATTATGATAAATATTAAGAAAGGGAGGAAATATTTTATCCAAACACAAAAAAATCTAGTAATTAATTTGCAAGAGATTGCACTGTAGTCATATTCACATGGAATGTCACAAATTCACTTCATGTTTTCAATTTTCCATCACCAAGATCTAATGGGAAAGTGAGATCTCGAAAACAAGATGGTGCCAACCATTTGTTACTTCGATCACGTTTCATTACTACATTAACAAATTCTCCCATCTTGCCAACCTTAAAGGACAACTCTACACAAAAATTCGATTATAATAACACAATTTTTGATATAACTTTAACACGATTCCGTTGAAATTTTTAATTTTGGTCCATAATTTCTATATAAAAAATGCTTTGAAAAGCGAAAAATAGCGCGTTTGCACGCCCCTCGCGCCGGCCATTATTTTTCCGGAAGTGACGTAGTGCGAGTTTAGCTGCTGGGGTCGATTTAATGTTTTAATGCTAATCCCAGTTGTTTGTAAGCTTCCACAGCGTGATTTTTTAAGTAAAAAAAACTAGAAAGAGTTTCCAAATATTAATTTGATTATAATAACATAAATGTGAATCTCCTTTATGAATGAAAAAAAAAAATTAAAATAAAATAAATAAATGAAATGCACCAATGTAAGTTCTAATGAAGGAGGGAATTAAAAAAGGTGATTCACATGTTATTGAAATATTATAAAACCACTCCTTTTATTATATAATAATTATATTGGTCATTTAATTCATTTAATGTACTCTATGTAAATGAATATTTATTGAAATGTGTGTAGCTTTTAAAGTGAAGTCACGAATGGATGAATTTAAAAAATGAGACGTTACATGAATGACATTGAATGAATTTGGAAACTTTTTTTTAGTTTGTTTACTAAAAAATCACACTATGTAAGGTTTCAAACAATTAATGCTAATTATTTCTCTAATTCACTATGTTGACATGGATTTTACTGCCATGCCCCAGCTCGCTCTCTCGCTCTCTCTCTCTCTCTCTCTCTCTCAAACGTCTCCTGATATTTTCTCACTGAGTAGATATTTACGACCAATCTTCCTGAATGGTAAATCGCATATTCGTCATGCCTCATTCTTATTTAGTATTTGGCTATAAGAATAGAGGTAGTGATAATAATTTATCATTTCTTCAATTTCCTAAGTAAGAATTAGGAAGAAATGGATAATTTTTGATCGAAGAGATAACTGACTTCCGACCGCGAACTAGTCGACTCTGCTCCACTCACTTTGTTATTGATTCTGTCATATTAATGTATGTAGGTATTAATTAAGCTCACTATCTATTTGCGCAAGGCTATGTATCTAAAGAGGTATTCGGATAAAACGTAACCGGACAAAATGCAACTACACGTTTTGAAGTGTTCAGATAGCCACATTTGATTGAAAATGATGAGAAACGTAAGAACATAGAGCTCGTTTTCATTTCTAAATACTACATTCAAGAAATTCAATTTTTCAAACAATAGACGAACTCGGAGCTCCTGCTACTTCGTCAAAAGGAATTATTTTGTTCATTGAAGCATTTAATGGAAGCCAACCAAAAATAGAGAGAGGAGGGGGAGGGGGGGACTGCCAATTGATTATGATTTGAAGCTAATACATTTGTCATTTAAACTGTCTGAAATAGTTTATATTTAGTGTATTTAGTGATGATCGTAAGTTAAAATATATCAGTGTAACAAAATACATTTGATAACCTGAAATTTAGTTTGTTTTTCCGTAAATTTTACTTATGATCAAATAAACAAAGAAAATTGCTTGAGAGAATTTTAATTAGTTTTAATAAAATTTTACAGTATTTGAAACCACAATGTTCTTGTGAAGGAAAGATTTTTCGAATGGCTGTCACAACATAACGGGGAAGAACTTTTCTTTTATTCTTCCCAGGTGCACCCAAATCTAATGGATAAATCAGATTGTTGGTATATCGTAATCCATGCAGATTTTTGAAAAGACGGAATTTTCGGTGATGCATGCCGAAATACTGGGCATATGCTGATCGATCTCGGCATAATCACGACAGCATATCTTCACATTTTGTGCACTGATACTTAATTTAAAAATTAATATCATGAAATTGTTCACATTTAAATAACATATGTATTAATTATATTTGACAATTTGTTGCGGGCGATACATTTTCCGTCGATTCGGCGACACTGGATTCCTTGTCTAATGACGGGTGATCGTGCAGGAGAAGTTCTAAACTATATGGCTTCACGCCTAAACCATCCAAATCACCCAGAAGGTTCTCCAAATCGTTGTCCAATTCATTATACAGATAGTTGTTAAAATAAGCCTCCATATCTTCGTAAGTCTTAAAACTGATATCTGAATCGCTGCTTTCATGTCCAGACATAGTTAAAATTGTAGTGAACGCAGTACTGAGTGAATGTAGATCTATAGTGAATGTTAAAGCTTCACTGCAAAGCTAGCTGGGAGCAATCCTCGCACTATGTCACGCCTCCACCCAAGATGGATGCCCCAGATTAAATCGCGCTCGGAATTTTCGTTTTTCACACATTTAGGATTCGAATTTAAAAAAATTAAATATGCTATGATGTTATTAATAGGTTAGCCTTTCGATTTAAGTGAAGTTGTATGTGACCGTAGAGTTGTCCTTTAATTGAACATTCGTGAACAATTTTCAGGTTATTATTTATACGGTAACTGTATCTATTCTTGTAATTATTCAGAATAAAATACACTGTATAATAATGCATACGGCGTACAGCAGAGGCCCAGTTGAATGCGGTTGTCGAGGAGCACAGATTTCATCTATACATCTACAGATTTTTTTGACATTTTCATACTGTATATCGGAATGTCAATTCAATGAAGTGTGCATGGAAGTATAAGATATTCATTCTAAATAGATATACCAGTATTTTTTAAATTTCTTACGTAATCCAGAAAACATGTGCAGTTCTGTCAACAAACTTATACAGATCTCTGTATAAAAAATTTTATGCGAAGATACTATACATGTGCATACAGTAATTCTCTCATTAATTAAATGTAATTACCGTCATTAATAAAGCATGCCAATGAGTTACTGTTTGCCCAACACAGTCACTGAATCGTGGGCTGCGAAGGATGCCACTAGTCAATTTTACTGTTAAATGACTTGCTCCTATTTTACACAATTTTATTTAACTTCACTTGTTAGCGTGTTTGTGAGCATATTATGTAATTAATATTTTCCCCACTTCCTGACTACCTACAGCTCTGCAACATTTCCCAACAGCGTCTTATCGATTTTTTCCCAACAATGTATCACCCAATTGTTTCAGTGGTCTTTCATTTATTTTTAAGGAATTTAATATTCAATTTTAATATGTATACAATGCAATCATGACATAACGACTCCCTGTACAGTAGGCCCTCGTTTTACGTCTGCCAACGGATGTCTAAAAAACCCACATTTTACGTCCCTGGACTCGTTTTACATCCGAACCCGCCTTACGTCGCAATCACCGTTCGCCCGCATGTGAAAATTCAAGGGCGCTGATGCGCTATGTACCCGGAAGCGTTGATTATGTTTTCCCACAATGTACCCAAAAGCTTTGGTGTACCCTATGGCATTTTCCTGTAAAACGTTAAAAACAGTAAAAAGGCAGAAGAAGTGTTTGGGGGGTGAATTCAGATGCTAAGGAAGAAAGAGAAGCAGACCACTCTTGACAGTTTTTTTTCAAGATTTCTCCTTCAAAGAAACAGAAAACTGGTCTAGATGTTGGACAGGAGATGGAAGTTATCAGTTCCTCTGATTCTTATGAATAAAACGTAAAGAAAAAAAGAAAAAAAAAATCATTTGGGGAATCTTAGTGTGTTCTGTATATAGCATTTCCGCCAGTACAGTAATAAAGACTGTCACTGAGAGTGAACGGAATTAGAGTGGATATAAATGATATGTCACTAACGCAATCCACTCAAGTCAAATAGATGAGGTGCGTGCTGAGGACTGAATGGCAAGAGAGTGGTTACATAAAGACTGTCACTAGCGCACAACCTTAGGGCACCTGGCACCTCCTGTTGTTAAGTGCCTTATCCTTCTAAGAGGTCACTGGAAGAACAGACAGTTTATTTACTGCCATTCTCGTGGGATTAAATAAGAAAGAAAGTAAAAGAAATGAAACCGCAACACAGAAAAATAAGATTGGAGAAAAGAAGACAGATAAAAAAAAGGAGAAACGTGCACACTTTTTGCCAAATTTTCCTGTTTTCCAGAGAAAACCACCAAAATGTGTGGATTTCCAATTTCATGCACACTTTTTGCCAAATTTTCCTGTTTTCCACAGAAAACCACCAAAATGCGTGGATTTCCTGTTTTGTGAATGAAGAACCGTCTGGTAAGCGTGCATGATTAGACAAACAAAAAGATAATAATAAAAAAAAAAATACGAAGACTAAAAAGTAAAAAATAAAGAATATGTAAAAAGATTTTTAAAACACCACTCTTACATTAACGCACTAAAAGGTAAAAAATAATTTTTGGAAGGTATCTCAGAATGGATTTGACAACAGGCTTTAATGATGATACAGTAAACTCCATGCAATTTGAATCCGCCAAATTCGTATTATCGCTTAATTCGTATAAACTGCAAGGGACGTTTGATATCCTTTACATTTACTTTAAAATATTACTGCATAATTCGAATAAATCATCAAGTACATTTCATACACACTAATGTATTTATCATCGCCTAATTCGAACGTCATAGCTACTCCGAAAATAATTTGTGACTAATTCCCAGATTGATCTGAACAAACACTGTGGTACTAAAATTATAATTGGCCGATTGCTCTTCTACTGGATTATCCAGTAGCCAGACTAGATACGATAGCCAATCCGCTTTCGAGATTTGGCGCTAGCTTTCAAAACTGTAAGTAGTTTTCAGAGATTTTAGATTTATCTTCTCTCGCAATTAACTTTGAATTTCGGTAGCTTAAAATCTTGCCAGTACGTAATTATTTTTTATTTTATTGAAACACAAATACAATTTACTACAATGTACCATAGATTTATATAATTTGTAAGGAATTTTTTTGGGCTGCTTTGTGCATGAGTTTTGGGATTTTTGAGGTAGAAATATCTGTCAATTACCGATTATTTCAAATAAACAGGAGAGTTGAAACGTTTCTTTTTATTGTTCTTTTCAATACATATGATTACTAATTAACCATAATCCAAAACGCATAGTTTTTCGCATAATGTGATTTAGTATGTATAAGTATGACCAATATCGTAAAATTCGAGAGTTTTAGCTTCGAACTACTGTATTTAAGATTGTGTGAAAGTCATAGCTTCAAATTAAAAATTTAATGTTTTTGCCAATGTTTTCATATGCATGATGAATGGCCTTAAAGGTGAGGAAGTCATGACAAAGTACAAATAAAGATTTTAGTGCGTTAATTTAAGAGTGGTGTTTTAATTTTTTATTTTTTTTATTTTTTTTTTATTTTCTATTTTTTTGTATTCATAATATTTTTTATTATCCTTTCATTTGTCTAACCATGCACACTTAAGAGACGGTTCTTCGTTTGCACGTTTCTCCTTTCTACCAGTCTTCTTTTCTCCAATCGTATTTTTCTCTGCGTTGCAGTTTCATTTCTTTTACTTTCTTTCATATTTAATTCTTTTATTTATCTAAATAGTAGTTAAATGCAAGATGCTCAGTTGTACAGTAAGGTTTTTTAACCAAATTCCATGAAAATAAAGAAGTACCCCTGAAATCACAAAATTAGAATATAGCCACTTGTTGGTTCAAAAAATGAGAATACTTCAGCAGAAAATAGAGGTTTTAGAAACAAAACAAAGAAAATTTCCTGGTTATCACAGCCTTTAATATTGGCCAGTTTCACCTTTTGCTCTTTTAACATGGCAAGCAAACTGTTGACAAATGCAGTACATTGCTCCACCATGATAGATGCCCAAACGTTTTTATAGATGCAATCAGTTCTGTCTTGGTATTTGGAGCTTCAATTCATAATTGTTTCTTCATAATTTTACACAAATTTTCAACCGGGGAAATTGGCCGGCCAAGGAAGGAAACGAATTTGCTTTTCACGAAGATATTTCATGGTGCTCTTCAATGTGCCATCCTGTTGGAAAATGAAATCATCTTTGCACAAATCTTCAGCCAAAGACAGTATAAAGTGTTCTATGATGTGCGTTCAAAAAAAAAATGTGTGAAAAATGTGTTTGACTTCACGGTGATTACGTCGAGAAGTAACAGTAGAAGCAAGTTTCTGGTTAAGTATTTTGCCAGAAAAACATTTGGAAACCTTAGAACTTGAACGCACCTCGTAGTACTTCATGGTAAACTTCCGAATTCACACATCCTTTCAGTATGCATAGTTTACCAAAATCATCTGCAGTCATGCAGCCCCAGATCATAACCGAAGTAGTACATGTAATAGAAAGCTTGTGGAAGCTCTTCAGAAAGTTTACAAGTTCAAATCGCCATACTCATGGTCCTTGGGCTCCATGATGTACACATAGAGGAACAGGACTTACTCTCTTGAATAGGGTTTTTACATTATTTATCTCATTTTGTCTCATTTGGAACAGTAGAACACACCCCAGAGCTCTCTGAAGTGGGAAACTTATTTCTTGCTAACCCTGTACTTGGAAGATTTGGCATATTCTAATATTTTGAGTCAAAGTTGTAAAATACCTTGTTGAAGCAATTCCGTGAGACATGCATCATTTGATTTATTTTGTTTTGCACACTTTCACATCACGTTTTGCACTTACTGGGAACTTGGGTTGTAAAATAAAGATTGTTCGTTCAATTTTCTTTACTTCAACATATAGCACCACCTGTTTCCCCCATGTGATTTTCTTGACTTCACTAATATTTGCAGTGATCTTCAAGTAAATCATTCTCTGTATCACTATGAATTCTTTTTTTTTTTTTTTTAAATACCTGAAGGTGGAGATGGTTTTTGATTGGAACAAACTTATTAATAAGTGTTTCAGTCTTAGATCATTTTTAATTGAAAACCAAAATGCTTGGTCACCAACAAATAAATTTGTTGTAATTAAGAACAGACTCTATTTTCATGATTCAAGTCCATATAGGCCAACCATATGATCAATTATAACTGCCCTGTATAAGCCACATTAGGTGGAATGTAGAGATATCAAAAAAGACAAACATATTTGATTAAGTAGCTAGGAAAACTGATAAAAAAAAATGCCTAGTGAAGAGAACTGATCCAGAATTCTAAAAAATTTCTAAGGTGATATTATAGCAGAGGCAAAGGTGCTGTTCTATACAAGGTGATGGGAAAGTCTGGTCTTTCTTAAATAACTGAAGTCTGTCAATGCAGACTAATAGGAAATGTTGAGTAGCCTATCTGATAGTCAACAATTAAATGGGACCTGACTATGCAAATTAGGCTAAATGCAAAATTGCAGAGCATAATAAAACTTCTGCTGAATATTAAAAAAAAAAAAAAAAAAAAAAAAAAAAAAAAAAAAGAGAGAGAGAGAAACAACACCACCACCAATTTCCCATGCCAATGAGTATCCGTGGTGGCAAAGGTGAAGTCATCACGAACCACTTCAGAAAAGAGGAATTGAAAGGAATTTTAAAGAAATAATTCTTATTTTCTTCCCAGGCTGGTTTCAAAGCTTAGGAACCGAAATCAGAACTGAAATTAAAAATTTAACTAAAGTTTTATAACAATAGCTACAAATGCGAAGCAGAATTTAAAAACATCTGCAAATGACTGAAAGAAATGGTAAACAATATGTGTCGCACATGATCCTAACTGATGAAATGTTCAAAATAGCTTTCATTTGCACTTTGGCAAAATTGGGCACGAATTAGTATATTCTAGCGAACCATTCATCCAATTTCAATGTCTAGAATTTCATGCTTCGCAACTATGCAATTATTAACTTTGTCCTATCTGTTACGGTTTACACGATACAATTTGCATTTGGCCTAATTTGCATATTCAGGACCTGTCTGATTGATACTGAATGATGATTGCTTTGCAACCGAAATATGCATATATGATGGAATTGTAATGGCAACGTAAGCAGGCGCTAATGATATTGTAAGCGAATTCCTTATCTGTGACGCAGACCAGTCCATTGAAAGCAACCAATAGGATTGCGACTGATTCATGCTAAATATTGTTCCCCATTGGTCATATATAGATTGTCAAGTTTGGGATAGATAACACTCAAAAAATAAAGTTTAGTGTTCTCTCAACCTTCGTCGTCTCTGTGTGTCTCATTATTTCGTCCATTATACTGGTGACCCGGCGTTCGAAGTCATGCCAAACGACGGAAAGGAAACCATCCCAGTCATCACGAAAGACGTGGTCAGTATCCAATTACCTACATTCTCCACGTTAGAACCTTTGATATGGTTCCGAAGAACCGAAGCCCAGTTTTGATTAAGAGGGATAACACGCCAAACAACGAAAACGGACTTAATGTTAGAATCGCTACCAGAACACGCGTTTCAAAAACTAGTGCAATGGATGGAAAATCAACCAGAGGAAATAACCTACGATGAACTGAAACAACAACTTCTAAAGGAATTCTCCATATCCAGTTCCGAAAGGACAAGACTAGAGATGCCGTCGCAACAGATAGGAGACCGAACAGCAAAACAGGTATGGCACAAAATCGTATCCCTTTGCTGCTTTCCCATAATAGACCCTACAACTAAAAAACCGAAGGAAATTGACCTTAAGAAAGAAATATGGTTGTTAATCCTACCACCGGATGTACGAAAATTATTTCATGATACGGACGATGCAAATATAGAAGACCTCACGGAAAAAGCTGACACGATCCTCCAAGCAAACAAAGCAGACAATAGAGGTAACGATATAGCTTGTACAATACCCCAAGATGAGGCGGACGAGATCATGGCGGTACAAAACAGAAAATTCCACAGGAGAAAGCAAAACTATCGAACATTTCGAGGATACATAACCCAACAAAGTATTTGCAGCTACCACGAGCACTTCGGAGAGTCCGCACGGTCATGCATAGAAGGATGCACGTGGAAGTCAAAAAACGCGCAGCACGGCCACGTTTAGAAAACACGGCCGCCATGATCCAAGAACAAAGAAAAGCCACTACTGAAGCAAACCACGTCGATGCCATTAAAACAGGTTTCCACATCAAAGACGAAATAACTGGTCAAAACTTCTTAGTAGATACAGGCGCTTACGTCATCATTAGTGCCTGCTTACGTTGCCATTACAGAATAAACTCCATTGTGGACAAGTGGAAGTTTGTTCTCCCTTTCTTCTGGCTGTCTGATTAGACCATCTGATCGACCACTGGTCATGTCCTATTAGTCTGCAATGATAGATTTCAGATACCTATCTTCATTCTTCAGCTATTTGAAGAGGAAGAGTTTCCTTTTTACCCTGTAAAAAAATGTTAAATTGCAATGTAGTTCGAGAACCATTATAAAAGAACAATTTCTTTCTGCATACAATATGATCAATGAAAATCACTAACCTGCACAGACCAAAAGAAACCATTCAGAAATGGAAACAAGTAAACAGTATGCTTTCTGCTAAAAAAAAATATGGAATATCTAAATTCAACCTGCTGAACTTATAAAGATTTTCTGCTAAAAAACCTTAGTGTCAATAAAGGTTTCTGGAAGAAAAGTTGGTCAGATTTCCCAAGAAAAAACAAGGTCTGTCTATAGCAATATAATGCACTTCATTATACAGGGTGATCCAAAAGTCAGGAAAAACTTTAAAACTCAATAATTAACATATGAATGCTGATAAAAAGATTCGGTTTGCACACAAACTATTGAAATGAAGTCGATTTTTTTTTCCAGGGGAAAAAAAAAATTAATACTACAATTGTTCGGTTTTTGACCAACAGATGGCATTGTCAGGTTACAGCCATCAGTTTATACACATTTTCAGAAGGTAAGATGTCGGATTAACTATCAGTGAGACTGAATTATCACTACTAACGAAATAGCTTTTGCAGTGAATGCTGCTCTTTGTTATTGTCTGAAAATGTGCATAAACTGATGTCTGTAACCTGACAATGCCATCTGTTGGTCAAAAACGAATAATTCTATTATTAATTATTTTTCCTGGGAAAAAATCCGACTTCATTTCAATCATTTTTATGCAAACAGAATCTTTTTATATGCATTTGTGAGCGAATTATGGAGTTTTAAAGTTTTTCCTGACTTTTGGATCACCTTGTACTTTTGCTATGATAAGATCATTAGAAATATTGTCATATCCGAAGGATATTTCCAATTTCAAATCTGTGATAATCTTAATGAAGATTTCTACTTGGAACTTCTTGAAATAGTATGAATTTATCTATTTAACTATCTGTTTTTTTTTTCTTGTAAAAGGAAGTTATGTGAGTGATGGAAGGAGAATATGTTAAAATTTATTGCTGAACAGCTTTTACAGATTCATATTTCAATTTAATAGAACAACGAATAAAGAAAAAGAGTTTGGAAATAACATTTTTCAAAATCTTAAATTTGTAAAGACTGAGGACACTTTACATCTTTAAATTACTGTTCACTACATTTTTAAGTATTTTTCCTGCTGTTAAATTTAAATGCACGTCAATGATAGGTTTTTTTATTTTATTTTCTGATTCAAAATACTAACTGAAGCTAAAATGATGCTCTGCAAAACTGATAAGAAAGAGAATTACACAAAGACAATATGTAAATAAATTTTCAAGCATTAAAAAACAATGAGGCAAATAAATTTCCCTTCAATGTTTCAAGTTATCCTTGAAGATAAGAATTATATCTAAAAAAAAAAAAAAACTAATGAAAAACATTCCTTTTATTAATTGATATTGCATCACAAGCTATTAAAAAAGAATTGATAGGAAAAAAAAATAATAATAATAAAATAAATAAACAAAATGTGCTTTACCAAAGATTCTTTTGCTAATACAAATTTTAATGGACCATATCATACAGAGGAAAACAGCATAGTATGGCTTAATTTTTTATTTATTTATTTTTCTAATGCATAAAGGTCAATGAGAAGCAATTTAAAATTTAAGCAGCAGGGGGAGGAGAGTTCAGTATTTTCATGCATAAGAAATTTTCCTTCAATAAATCTCCATATCAAACTCCTTAGCATACTTTCCTACCTCAAAAAAAAGTGCATCAATATAATCATTAAAAATATAGCTTTCCTTAAGAAATATTATACAATTAATTGCAGATTGTGAAGGGCCAAATTGGAAACGATAGTTTCTACATGCATCTTTAATAAGTTCAAAAAATATTTTTTAACTTCCTGCATTTTTGATTTTGTAATAATAACGCAGAATACAATGAAACTGTAATTTTAAATAGACAGAAAACTTACTACAGCTCGCATAACGTAAGAAAGGGCCAATCAGACTCATTCTCTTATCAATTGCACATGTCGAGTGGTTAACAAACAATTTAAAAGATGAATCCAGTGATGATGGTAACGATTTGGGTGTTAAAATACTGCCACAATTTACTGAGCATGATTTTTTTTATGAAAACAACCTTTTTAAAGGTCACAAAACCATGCCAAAAGAGAAAGAATTTGGTGTATCAACAGGATATCTCTACGATTTTCCTTTCACTGAAACCATTCTTGTAACTTCTGCTCCCTTCTTTTATTGTGTGAACTATACTTTTTGCTATTTCAAAATAAGGGGCATCTCAAACCTTCAGAGTCAAAATTCTTAGTTGGTAGAGGACTGTAAATTGAGTATTTTGAGGTATAACCAATGGTCGGAAATGCACCACGGGATCTTGTTGTCCACGAGAGGATGTGGTTGAACATGGCGGTGTGCCTGTTCACTTCAATGTTGATATCTGGTTGACAGAATTCCCTAATCACTGGTTGGAAAGGGAGGTCCAATGGTCAATGCGATCTTGCTCTTTTGGATATTTTTCCCTGAAAATGCAATTAAGTCGTTAGTGTATGAACCCCACCATAACCTGATGCGACATTGCTAGCTTATCTTCTTGTACAACAGGTGCCAGTGATATTTGAAAGAATGTGGCAAAATTTCATGTGCCATTGTAATGCATGTAGGTATGTATTAAGATTAGTGATTACCACTTTAACACTTGGTCTGAGCCAGGGTTTATGGGGTGCACCGCCCCGTTTGCCCTTTTGATGAAAAATTTCCGCCCCACAGCCCTTTGATCCTGATCGCGCACCCAGACACCCGAAAATGCGCCTGCAAAGAAAAATCTAAAAATCTTGTAAAGGGTTAAGGAATTTCGAAAAGAACAATGTATGTTTTATAGAAAAAAAATCATTTTTGAAAACATCAAGCCCTTTTTTGAAAATTAAGTGTCCTTTTTAGCCTGTAGCACCCTGCCCTTTTTTAAGTCTAGAATGGATATATAAATTGCCGTTTGTTCTGAAAACAAAAGCAGCTTATAAAAAAAACATTCCTTGCATTCATTACTCGTTCAAGATCTTGAGGTGCCTGAAACATGCATTTCTAACCATTAGTTCCCTATCTCAAAATACTTAGTTTACAGTCCTCTACCATTTACAGAATTTTGACCCTGATATTTGAACATCCTGCATGCTATAATTTATAAGTACATTTACTAGCAGAAAATTATCAAAATTTAGAGTAAATTTCATAGCTATTGATTTGTACAAGAAATAAATTTTTCCAGTAGTTTACAATTACATAAATTAAATGTTATATTTTTAATTTTCAAAATGTTTTCCTAATTATTACTACCATCATAAATATTATAGCAAAAATCTATTCCACTGTAGCCTTGTCAAAAATTTTAAATGATAATTATAGTAATTAAAAAAAAATCAATGATCAACTTAAAGATGAGGGTTTAGCATAAACATTCTTTTGCTAGGCATTTACAAATTTTGAAGATTATCTTACTATTAAACCTGTTGCATTTTCAAAAATATAAACCATAATGCAATCACTGACAAAAACCTAATTTGGACTTCAAAAGTGGGTCTTGTTTCTTTTATATTTTTTTTAATGTCTCACTTGTACTAATCCATTAGTATTCTAAACATGTTCTTCCATCTCCCTACTTTCAATCTATGTAAAAGCTTTACAATAATCTTAATAACATAAAAAAAGCTTCAAATTAAATAATTAATTTTCAGAAAAATTTAATTTTAATGAAATAAAATGTGATGGTCATTGTCCTGGCCTGATCAGTTTAATTATAGCTCACCTTGTAAATTGTATAGTTAACCTTTTCAAAAAAGTGAAACTGAAGGGGAGAGAGAAGAGAAACTTTCCAAAAAATTTTTTCTGGATTGTTTTTTAAGAAACATTTTCTTTCAAGTTAAATCTTTCATTGGAAGACATAATTTTTAAATGGAGCACCAAAGATGCATTAAAGGGGTCACAAGAATTGAGATCATGTTCACATTAGGAATGTGCTTCTGTAATGTTTCTGTGGTATTACAATGCCGTTTTATCTTCAAACACATGTCAATATAAAGCACAAATTTCTCTTTGATGGTTGTCTGTACAATGAGTGCTATATAGAATGCCAAACCAAGCCAACTACAGAAAGTGGCAATATTAAAATCCTATTAAGGTATTCATCCCATTATAGAACACATGCAGCCTAACTTAATTTAGCTGTGGGGTTTTAAAAATCAACAGGATATTAATTGTTTACTGGCCTATTAACATGTCTTCTCTTTAAAAAAAAATAAAACAGAATAAAATAAAATGCATGCATGTAGTCATTGGAAAAAAAATTGAAAATTCAAAGGAAAATTGTGTAAATTTAATAATTTTTTAATATTTAAATAAGACTGTTTAAATAATTGTATTTAATTTTTATTATTATTTCTAAAGATTACACTAAAATTATTTTTAAAAATTCCATAAACAAAATATGAAATTAAGTTCAATATCAGTTTATAATATTCTTATTGATTCACAACACTGACAATCTATAAATTCTTATTTGAATTAAGTTTTCCATTTTGTGATTCAAATGGAACAAAACAATCCAAGTGGTTAGAAGGAAAATAATTTTGCTTGTTTTTCAATAGACTATCTGGATGTAGGCTATGCATGAAACTGTGACATAACATTAATGAGTATGGGGGAGGGGTGCAAAATGCTGTCCAGTAGACTGAATAATTCCAGATGCTTCACTTTGAGAAGTTAATAATAACTAAGACTGCAGTTTCAGATATTCAGAAAGAAACTGGAAGGAGATGATCAAAAAAATATTACCCTCGATAAATAAAAAGATAATAAAAGTTTATATGAGCAAATGTACAAAATAATAAAACGTTGCTCCACCCCTTTGCTAAACAACCCAATACAGAAAAAGTTATTTTACTGAATAAATGCGGTTTATGAATATTAATCTTAATCGAATTTTAAATTTTATGACATATCTGTCAAATAAAGGTAGAAAAAAATACATGCAACCGTATCTTCAACTGTTGCTTTATGTTTATCCCTGAACATAAAAGATAACAACTCGTAGAACAACTTAAAAATTCTACAATAGTGGATATTTTAAAACAAAATCTATAAATTACATTTCATCTATTAAGAATATAGCAAGTTGGATTAATTGCTGTTCATCAAAACATCTGACAATATTATTACTTCATATAATTGAGCTTTTCACTTTGAACAGTTTATATTTTCTCTTACATAATAATAATAAGCTGATCTTTTCATAGCCCTTTTTATAAGTTGTGCTTTTTCTTTAAATATTAACAACTGTAAAAATAATAAGCCTAAATACCAATATTCGTGCATACCAATTTTTTTATTCAAGTCGATCAATATAATAAAAATATTAACCTTTTTTTTATTTCGTTTTTTTTATCGTATATTACGTATATTTTAAGGCGAAGACAATAGCGAATTGTACATATAAAGAGATGGGAGATGCTCGATGAATGGGATTCAAACCTGCGACCTCTAGCTACTCAATCGTCAATAGAAAACAACGCTTCTAATTTTTATTTTTTTTTTTTAAAGATTAAAGTAAACAACAATTAATGTAACGGCTTTATTAATGCTTTATCAGGTCCACGAATAATATTTAAATTTTATTAATCTGCATTATGAAAAAAATAAGCCGAATTTTTCCCCTTTAGTTAAACGCCATCCTAAATTCAGGCCAGACCAGGGGAAATTGTCAAAAGCAGTCCCCACCTATTTCAAGTTGTTGCTCTGGACTTTAATTAGAAAACTTTCATGAACGACTTCAGCTTGCCTACCTATACACCTGATGAAGCAGGTTAAATATATTTCAATACAAAGTTGCCCCAATAACGTTATGGAAATAATTATGGATTATGTTGTGATTCTAGCACATATGCTTAAATTTCATTTAATCCCACGGGCCAAGTAAGCCATCACCTTCTCCTATGCAATAAAAAATTCAGGGTAAGTAAAATGCACATTTTTTCCCTAAAAAAAAAAAAATTAAACGAATGCCAGATGAGAGTATGTCGTGTTTAACGATGGGAGGACAATAAAGATGTTAAATATTTGTGTTTATATGTGCTCATGTGTGTACATCTTCCGTGCTCAAGACGATGGTCGAGCCTCTTCTATTTTTTTTCCTCCCATCATGTTTCTTTTAAGCTTGGGAGTGCACCTCGGGTTCAAGAAAAGTGATTTATAACAGAATACAATTTCGAAAGGATGCGATTTATTTTCAGTGCAGTGCAACAGACGAAGGGCTACACACTTAGAGCAAACATCAAAATAACGTATGCAACCACGTAAGATTGGCAAACGTTAACTCTTTATCGTCAAGAAAGGGGGGGAGATGGGGGGAAAAAGATTAATTTCTGTTAAGAAAGAGTGGAAAATGTAAACGATCTCAACGCCATGTTTCGTGTCGAGTTCTTACCTTTTTCAGGAGGGAAAGTGCTTAAGGGCTCTTCATCCCGGCTAACTTGGGTTATAATGGACGTACTGTCCATTTATGTATGCTTTGAAGCCACCGTCACAATGATTTTTATGAAACACTACAGCTAACAACACAGGAAAAACTTGCAAATTATAATCAACATGGACGCAACTCCGTAAAGACGAAAATAAACTCTGCTGACTTGGACCGTTTCGAGTTACCCAATCGCACATTTAAGGAAGCCGTCGTCCGATTGGTCCGTACAGCCAACATGGCGTTCACAAGAACCCCACATGAGCGGGCGGCGAAGGGGCAACTGGCTCCACAGCACGTTCACACGGCGGAAATCTTATTAGCGTTTATTTATAAACAGTTGTCATTATTGAAACCCCACAGAATGAAAACAGATTCATTTACTAGGGAAATTCGCTTTTCCGTAGAGATTGCATGCAGCAGGTGCCTGCAGAGAGAGAAGTTGAAAAATCCTGTAAAACTTGATTGGCTCGCCTTGCTCGAACGTAGTCTTCACACCCACAAGACATCTTCCCGCGCTAATTTCATTTTATTGCTTTCTCATCAGGAGTTATTTATACTTGCATATTAAAGACTAGTGCATTTCCCCCCCGTTTAATCACAAACGAGAAGCAGAAAACTATTTTATTTCGCTAAATTGCAGTCCCAAATTCAGCTCTGCAGGAAAAAAAATCTGAAGGATATTTTAATATTTCATTTCCAAAAATCCTAATGAGTGCATTATTGGGCAATTAGTCAACTTTCAAAAAAAAAACAACTTAAGAGTGGACTTTTCCGTATGCATTAAATAAAATAAAATAAAATAAAAAAGACTCATTTGCTACTTAACCAAACTCCTGTTTCACAAAAAAAATATTGTTTAAAAAAAAAAGGAATGGTTTTATTTTCTTTCTAGGCATTTTAAATAAAAACGTAATACTTCTTCCCACTATCATAGATAATTGGCAAAAATCAGCATTTACGTAACTGCCTTGCCTTGAGGCCGATTGCAGATATTCCCGCTAGAGCTCGCTTCCAACTACGGCCACTTCAGTGCAAAAAGCCAAAATGTGAGTAAAAATTGGCGTGGGAAATTGCGTCTCTTTTATTTTCTTACTCATTGTGCCTCGTACGACATTGTCTTAGTTTCACAATCTTCTAGTTTTATTGTTTGTAGCAATTGCTCTCTCTGTCTGACAAACTGGTTAATGAATTTCCTACTTAATATATTTCAATTCTTCGTTTTCAATGTGAGACACAGAAAGTAGCACATAATAACTTGTAAGGATATTTTAGCTCAAAAAAAGTAGACTCTTAATTGCATTAATGAGATTGCTCGGCTCGGTGTGGCCTTTCCAAGAAAGGAAAAAAAACATGCATATTAAATGAAATTGGTTTTATTTTAATTTTTTATGAATATATAACTATGTAGAGGCGGATTTTTTTTTTTTTTTTTTTTTTTTTTAATAAAAAAAAGGTGAAAAAAAAAATCACTTTCTCAAGAAAGATCAATGCCCTTAAAAAAGGAACTTATGGAAAACTGAAATTTATTTATTTAGTGAAGTAACGAAGCGGGACGAGTTTTAATATCTAATGACTGAATTTCTTTGTTTAAATCATAACTTAAAAACTTCACACAAGTATGTGTCTAATCTATATTGAAAATTATTTCCATTCAAAATTTCAATTTTGCTAAACTTAAATAAATCGTGCTAAACATAAGTCACAACAAAACATAAACGACAAACTCAGATGGACAAACTTTAGTTTTACAAGCGTTACGTAATATGGAATCTTCCGTATTAAGAGCTGATATCATTCATACATTAACATTTAACCTTTTCCCCTTTGGAACCTTGGCCTAGAAAATGGACAGTTTGTATGCTGTGTAGAATTGAACCAACCTCGACGATCGTTCTCATACTAAGAGAAACTCATGACAGTGACTGATTGTGGTTTATACATGATGCAATTGAATTGATTGTTACAACCTTATTATTTAGTATCGTATGAAAAAAACGTGATAACGATGTAAAGAAGAGTTTCGCACTGAAGTTCTGGAAATGAACTCTCCCCCGCTCCTCCCCCAAGAATTGGATGCAAATTCTGAAATATCGTTTTCAGTTTTTAAAACTTGCTCGCCAATATCGTAAAGTATCGTTTTAATATTATAAAATATTCTAATTTTCAGAAAATATTAAACGATCTGCTTTACTGTGAATTTCACCTTTATTGCATTCATAAGGTTATTTAATAAATCAGACAAGCAAGCATTAAGTAACTCTGTTATTTACAAAGCATTAGATATTTTTGCATGTTTCAACTTTTTGTGTCCGATCGATCTGAATTGTTTATGTAAATCAACAAGATTAAAGCGAGACATTAATTTATCATAAATATAAGAAAAAAGTTATGTATAAGTATGCACAAGAAATATGTGAATATAAGAATCATGTGGAGAAGAAATTCTATCTTCAATCAATTCTTTCTTTATAATGCCGTTCATTACTTCCCGTCAACGCACTTGTCTGTGTTTGTACAATTTAAATGCAAATTGCTGAAGTGAATAAAAGATGTCTAGCCAATTGGTGTTTAGCCAATAGATATAAATTAAATTTTCCTTTAAATTACATCAAGTGTAGATAATGATCCAATTTCCACGCAATTCAGTGATAAAAGCGGCTAGCAATTCCATCTGATAGAACCACGTGCACTCTTGCGATTGTTTTAAGCTGGTAATATAATATTTTAAGTGAAATATAAGCAAGGTGTCCACGTTAAAATATACCATAATTGTAAGAAATAAATAAGAATTAATATTTTAAAAAATAAACAAAAAACAGTTTAATAACAAGGGAAGACATCTGTTCAAAACTTTCGTAATCACATCATTGACAACTGGAGTAATTGTAATAAAATGAGGCGCTAAAAAATTATATTAAAAAAAAGACTATTATGCTAAATTTATGTCTCGTTTCATTACGATAATAATTTTCTAAGTGAAAATTAAGAAAAAAGAATATATTCAAATTGAAATGTAGAAAGCTCGCCAGTACTATTGCTGTAAAAGGAAAGTTTAAAAAATTCCAGAGAGAAAAAAAAAAAACTTTAAATAAAATTTTAATAGGTCCTCACAATCAGATCATTATCATTTAACGGATGAAAACATATCTCAAAAGTATCTAAGACATTTAATATTTATTGATAGATAATGTTCTTTCCGCATGCTTTATCGTTAGTTTATCTGCAATTTACAGAGAACAGCAATAATGAAATTAGTGAATCTCTATATCAGTTTTCGATTAGAAATTACTTCTTTTGAAAGAGGTTTTAACTTTCGAGAACACCTTTCGAGAATCTAAGACAAACTTTCGATTAGATAAAAATTTTCCGGCAAATTTATTTGAAAAACTAATCGAACCGGAAAAAAACTAATGATTGATGAGGTAAGCGGTCAAAAAGAATTTGATGCCTCAAAAGAATTTTTAGTATGTTTAAGATGAACTGTAGAAAAATAACTCAATGGCTGGTTTTTACTTCCTATGACTCATCTTTATATAATTGCGGGTTTCGATTTTAGTTTTCAAAACGACGCATAATAAATGTTATGTATTTGTATCATCATAAAATCAGTTTCGCAACATCGACAATTGTTGCTTTATGCAGATCTACTATATACATAAACTTATTAAAGCATCTTTTTATGCTATCTCTTTGAAATTATTGCAATTAATTACAAAAGTCAACACGTATTAAAAAACAACAACCTTATTTTTTTTCCCCCGCAGGATTTTTTTTTTAAAATTAAAAAGCAGATTGAACACAAAGAACTTTGTTAGAGAAATAATATTGAAATATTTTTATCAACTTCAACGCCATCAGAGATTCTTATCTATGGGGGAAAATATTTTTTTGCCCATTGAAAAACACAAAGAAAAGAAAATATCGAGAGTTTTTTTTCTATTGCCTTTTCCTGATTTAAATAATAATAATAACAATAATTAATAAAAACAATTTTATTTTATTAAAATACATTGTATGAATTGTTTATAATCGGCGATAATAATTTCTACTTACTAAGAGTGTCATCTAAAATAGTGATAATTTCCCATATACACAAAACAGAAGTAGTAGATTAAGAATTCCTCAAGACATTGCAAAATCTAAAATTAATTAAAAGATGTATAACATAAAGTAGATTCGAAAGAGAGAGACAAACAAAATTTAATCAAATTCCATGACTAATCAGACTTGGTAGACAAACCTATGTGAATTAGAGGTCCCCCCCCCCCCCTTTTTTTTTTTTTTCTCCCCAATTCTACACATTAATCATTCTTTCTTTAATAAATTCTACATTTTATAATAGAAGAACGACTGCTCATATAACTAACATACACACGGATTAAAAGATATTACATGTGGTTCATTAATGCATAAAACAATTTATTGGTATGCATTCAGACGAAGGAAATTAACTGGATAAATTCTCCATTAATGTGGATTTACTTGTTTTCAAGAAAAAAAAAACATCCTCTCGTTGGTTTCATTGTTTATCCCAACTAACCAATAAAATTGCATATACTTCCTAAATAATATACAGAAATAATATAAAATTTATTTTGTTTCTGCTATTCAGCTGAACTAAACAGCAAGGCTATCCAACGATTATAGACACTCAGAAGTATGGAACGATGTAGGATATAGGCTAAGTATTTCAAGGAGAGACAAAAAAGGGGACCACTTGTATCCCAGGACAAACAAGTGACCTATAAGTGTTCGAAATCATAGAGCGTGCATGACATTTCAAATGGCAATGGATTGGGAACATTGCCAGAAGACAGACAACAGATGGGCTACAGCTATCCTCGATGGTACCCACGAAATATTAAAGACGATGACGTCCCTATACCAGATGGGGCAGTGTTGCCAAGTTATTTTCACAAATTCCCCCAGACAAATCGAAAATTCCCCCAAATTTCCCCCAAATCCCCCAAAGTAATAAAATTATTTTGGCAATTTTACGCGTATAGAGATTCAGACAGAAGTTTTTGCAGTGATGTTAATCCTCATATTAATCCTAATGATGACGTCACGAAGTGATTGGCCGCAACTGCCAGGTGGCAATATGCATTGTTTATGTCCCCAGTTGGATCAAGCGCGATCCAGTCTTAAAAGAAAGCACGTGTTCAGTATAGGTTTAATGAATGGACGTTCAGACAATGCTGAAAGTTATACGTAAAGAAAAAAATTTACCTTTCAACTGTGGATTTGTTTCCCAAGATTTTATATATTTATGCTTGTATTTTGCGGTGGATAGCTGCATCGGAGGCATGTTTAACACAGACAAGTCGTAATACGACTACAACAACTAACTACTACTACTGCGTCCAGTCATAAGGAGAACGAACCGAAAGTCAATCAAAAGTAAAAGATCAAAGATGATTGGTTAGAAACATATCATCCGTGACGAAATGCGAATCATGTGACTTTTTGTAACCAATCACGCTTAATTACTTCTGAGATTGTCGTGAAGAGAATGTTTCCAATGTCTCAGACCTAACCACACATTTTCTATTTTAAATAAATGGTAAATAAAATTTCCCCCAAATATCCCCCAGAAAATATAATCCCCCTAATATCCCCCAATTGAAAAATAATCCCCCAACTTGGCAACACTGAGATGGGGCGACGACTCTGGAAACTGGTGGGCGTTAATTGAAGAAAAAAAGGCCCAGGACAGAGCATATATTCGGAGGAGACCTGTATCCAGCAACTGAGCAGCGGATTGATAAGAATTGATATTGATGATGATGATGATCATCATTATTATTATTTACTAACAGGTAATAAATACGAACTAATAATATGCGATTAAAAAATAATAAAAATTTAATTTTATTATTATTATTATTATTATTATTATTATTATTATCTATACAGGGTGTAAATGGACGACGTTTCACAAATTTAAGGATATGTAGAGGATGAAACTCTGAGCAAAAAAGTCTAGTCGCGTTTTTCGATCTGTGGCTCCGTTAAAAAGTTATAGCGCTTTAAAGTTCGGTATCGGTAAGGAATATCGGTATCGACCAGGGTGATTCTAAAAGGTCGTGCCCAAATGAAAAGGCAGGTAGAGGGTGAAATTCTGAGCAAAAAAAGTCTAGTCGCGTTTTTCGATCTGAGGCTCCGTTAAAAAGTTATAGCGCTTTAAAGTTTCGTGATGTCACTTCCGGAAATCTATCTTGGTAAAGACGTGACCCCCGAGAGAGACAAATGAAGAAAGAGACTGGCAGTGACCTGTAGTGGTGCCTTCGCACCGCCATTATGGGATTGGCAAGAAACGCTGATCGCGGGAGACAATGCATGTGAATCATTCGCAAACAATTTTTTTTTTATAATATCTACCTAAGATATCTGGATGAATTTATTATGGGACTACCAGAAAAACTTGCTCTATTAAACAAAAAATAATTATCCAAATCGGCCCATCCGATAAAAAGTTATTTGGTGATAAATAAAATTATTCTTAAACATAAATTTAAAAAAATACAGTAGTTTAATGGAAAAGGAGGAAGAGATTATATTAAACAATTAACTAAGAAAATTCTCATTTATAAATTATAATTTAAAAGTTAATAAAATAAAATATACAGTTCACTAATTATAATCCAAATTATTATTGATTTGTGCGAGATGTACAAATTATAATCTCCCCTTCTAATAACTAACTGGAGACCGCATACTCATACATATTGGTCAAATCTTTGTTTTTTTTAAAAGATCCAGTACTTGGGTTCACAAGTAATTATATTATTAGTTAATTGCTTATTACAATATTTGGATTAATAAATGGATTATTTTATTGAACTGAGAATTATTTCTTCCTTTTCGTTTTTTGTTTAAAAAAAACAAGTACCATTTCAAAAGTATTTTACGTTACCAGATTTTCTTTTAATTTAAAATTTTAAAATATTTTAAAATCAATTAGCTAATATTTGATAAATTATGTTAGGTTTGTTTATTGATAGCAATTTAACTTTTAAATGTCCTGCCTTTACAAATATTCCATCATTATCAGATTAACAAAAATTAAAATTGCATTTATTTATTATCTTAAAACAATTTTGTTACACATCTAACTGACAGTTCAGTAAACATAGGTATAAACGTTTTTATCCTGATGAATACATTTCACTCAAGAAATAAGCACCAAGCTCAAACACCCATTATAATAGCTATTTCAAAGCTAAACGAAAAATTAGAAAGTGAAACATTTGCATTGTAGATTTACAAAGGATGACAAATTGATTGGCATTAAATTTACCAGGTTAAAATTGAGTGCAGGGCACGAAACATTAATTCATGTATAACTCTGATGAATATAATCATGAATCCATATAAGATGATGCGTCTCACTATTATCCAATCCCTGATGTTAAAATCTTGTCAAAATATTGAGATTCGGTTGTAGAATATATTGCAGGATTTGTTTCTAGGTCTGTAATTAAATCTATAATCTGCATTCAATGTAAAGAAGCGTTGAAAGAGCAATATCAGAGCTGCCACAACCTAATGTCAATTTGAAAAAAAATAGAGAGGCCTTATCACACCATCGAAAGATGTAGTAAACCTGTGCATAATTTCAGAAAAAAATCATTAGGAGTGAATTTGGATACGCCTATCAAAATTCTAAAAAAAACATTACATTTTATAATCGAAAACAAAAAAATTAATATTTTCACTAATTTAACTCGCTATTCATTTGAAATGAGTCCTTTTGACGATCATGTGCTCCGACTTATTAGACTTAATGTTATCACATACTGTAATATTCGATATCACCATGAAACCAAGCAGCTGACAGGAGAAGTGGAGAAAAGATACGCAGTGTCTTATCACGACTTATTATATTTAAAAATCAGTAAGGAATAAATCAATTTAAATTTTTCGTGTAACTGAAGCTATTTTCGAAACTCCACTGGTAATGCTGTATGAAGAGGCTTCAAATTTACTTTTTATTTAGCAATACAAATGAAATTCTTTACTAGGTATTAAAAACTGATTAAGTTACAAGAATCAACTTTTTTAATAATAAAAAGCAGTTAAGACTGAAAAAATAAATTCATCCTTCCTCTAGTTTCATTTACTTTCACCATGGATGAAAAAATAACTTTGCTTCTTCATTTTTCTTCGTCTATGCTTTCACTTGTCTCTGGCTAAGCCTCCATGATAACGATAGGAGCTGCGAGTTGTACGTGCTCTTTTAAAAATTCGTAAGACATTGAATCAGCTATTGAAAGTCATTAAAAATATACGTTATCGTTAGTTAATGCAATAAAGTTTATTTAAAAAAAATCAGTAAACAGGTTATGCTTACTAATACCTCCTGAAATCATCTACAAAAACAGCTGAAATTACATTGAGAACATAGGCCGCCTTAGTTTTTGCCACTCACAACAGGGCGACTGCTGCACTTCCGGTGGCACCAGTAGCGTTCAGCGAAATGAATAGGACACTGCCAGTCTCTTACTTTCATTTGTCTCTGGTACAGACGCTGAGCAATTTTTAACTTAGCGCTATAACTTTTTAACGGAGCCTCAGATCGAAAAACGCGACTAGACTTTTTTGCTCAGAGTTTCTTCCTCTACATATCCTTAAATTTGTGAAACGTCGTCCATTTATACCCTGTATATCTTTATATATAAAAATTCAGGCTCAAGCTGCGTCTGTAAATGTTCTAAAAACTTTTGAACCACTTATCCGATTGAGCTCATATTCGCAACATATGTTAATTAGGTCCAGAGTAAGGTTTACATGTCCCCAAAGTGAGGGGGGAAGGGGTAAAAATCATATATCTTGGTTTATGTTTGTTTGTTTACTCAAGAGATGGTGCCAGAGTTTATCTTTTTTATATAGACCTTTCCCTTGAAACCGAAACTGGACTAACTGCGCAGAAGCAGGACAGCAAAAAAACTTCCGGTTTCCTCCGGATGTGTAGTATTGTTTGCCAATGACTTATATTAAAAATAGACTCCGAATCCTATTGTTAACAGCGGCAAAAAGTAAAGCAAATTGAGCCATGACAGTTCTGGGCAGGAGTGAGCCGTGGAGTAATTAGCTGTCTGGCTGCTTTGTTTTTGAAAATTTTGGGCCCGAGGAATAATTAATTCAAAACCATTCCTCAAAGTTGTTGTGCAAAACAGACACGAAAAAGGACCAGGAATCATTTTCCACGAGCATAAATCAAAAATACGTAACTAAAATGAAAATACATAACTGAAAGACGATCGAAACGAAATTGAAATTGAAACCATGATCGAAAAATTGTTTATAAAATATAATAAAATACTTCAAATACAAAGTAAACGATAAGATAAACTTATCACTCCGTGATCGGCGTGTAAAAGAATTATTAATCAGCTACTCTCATGTTTAGCCATGTGTTTTGCATCATCTTCACTCACTTTCGGCCATGACAGTTCTGGGCATGGAGCTTCCCAATTTGCTTCAAGTTACAACAATTGCTTCGGAGTCTATCTTTAATATACGTCATTGTTGTTTGCACATTTTAAGGCAGGAAACGCAAGTTTTTTACTGTCCTGCTTCTGTGCAGTTACTCCAGTTTCGGTTTCAATGCAAAGGTCTATATCAAAATTCAGGGTGCGTCATAAATGTCCTTAAAACTTTTGAACCAATTATTCTCTTGAGCTCATACTTGCACCAGATGTTCGTTAGGTTCAGGATAAGATTTATGTGCCGAGTGTCAGGTTGGCCCAAAAAGTAAAGGGTAAAAATAATCTTTTGCTTGATCTGTCTGTCTGACATGAGCGTAGGATATGCGCGGACCAACAATGTATGTCATGTCCTACAATGCAGAGCAAAGTTTCTGCAACAATAGGCCATAAAAATTACTTTGGCTATGGTCATGGATGAAGAAATACAGGATGGGGAACTCCATTGTTTAAAGCGTGATTTTTCTTTTCACTGGCGCTCTCTGGCCATTTGCGTGGGCATTACTCTCTGTCTAGCAGACGACTTTACTTTCCCTTATTGACCTCGATGGCTCAGGGGTTGCGTGATTGACTCTGATTAACACCTCCTAGACAGAAGGTCTGATAACGGAAACGTCATACATTATTACATCATATTAATCGACCAAATTCCAAATTTAGGGCTCATTATTGGTAGAAATAGAATTAACAATGGTCGACTAATGATGATATAACATTGTATGGCCTTCTGTCTAGGTGGTGTTGCTCTGATGCCCGTAGATGTGGTTTCGATCCCGGCCGAGGAAGACGAGGATTTTTTCAGGGGGAAAATACTATTATATAAAAGAAAGAGCAAAAAATGTATACACTCACTCATTTATTCATTTATTACGAAATCTCCAGAACTATGAAGCCTACAAACTTGAAATTTGGCAGGTATATTTCTCTGGCCTTCTAGGTGAGGGTGTTACAGGGATCAAATCATTGTTTTTGAGATAAAAAAAAATTGAAATCCTATCTGCAGGAAATAGTTGTTTGGAATCTGTGGAGACACTTAAAGACATTGGTATACGAGACACCAGTGGGATCCGATGAAGACCTGGGAGCCGGAATCGCCATAGCTGCGGACCAGATTCGCGAAGAACCAGGAACTTTGGAACTTTTTACGTCAGTCCATGCGGCGACGTTGTGAAGCATGTATTCATGCCAGAAGGAGTGAATTAGAAAACTTATTATTGATGAAAATAGGAAAGAAAATTCCACAGCCTGGGTTTGAACTAAGAACCTTCTGCTCACCATGCAGACACGTCAACCAATTGCGCCACTGTGGACATGTCCTTAGCAGGGTTCCTAAGATTCCTGGTTTGAACCCAGGCTGCGGAATTTTCTGTCCTATTTTCTTCAATAATTTCACCATCTAAGGTTTGGCGTGAAAAAAAAATAAACCATAAAAAATGAAAAAAAATCCTCTTAAGACCTTCCATTTATTAATCTAGAACACTTATTGTAAAACATTTGCATGTTTCATAAAAAACAAGTCACATTAATGTACTGTATGCAATGTGTTTTTTGTTCTTTTTATTACATGATTGACCATGATTTTGACGTGGTCCAGAATTACGGGTTGAGTGGCATACTTCGTCTACGCGACGTCCAACATTTTTTATCTCAAAAACAATACCCAGAGAAAATAATGAAAGAGGGAAATGTTGCTTAGATTTGATCCCTCTATCACCCCCTATGTTTGTACGCTACCATGTATACATAAACATTAAAAAAAACTATATTTTTCTCCGAGCGACGCCGGGTATTTCAGCTAGTACATGTATATTTTTCTTTATCCGTCTGTCATGAAGCGACAATGCATGAGCAATAATATGCGCGGACCAACAATGTATATCTCATGCAAGGAAGGGTTTCTGCAACAATAGACCATAATAAAAATTTATTTGCGTTAAATTCAAATCAAATTTACAGATTCGATTGTTGTGGTACCCGTCGTACGACCGTGACCACCGAGAGAGAAGGCCTCTGCGATGAAACGTAATACATTGTTACATCATCATAGATAGTGCCGTAGCCCACGAGAAAGACAGGCCCTGGCCAACACCACCTAAAAAACAAAGCCTGGTCACTGCGTCAGCCCTGGTTTGATGACGCAGTCCACAGGCAGTGAGAAGGCTTTGTTTTTTAGGTGGCGTTGCCCTGGCGCGGAAAAGTCACCTGACCATCTTAATCCAAATAACAATGTAACCTTCATTGTTTCCATCTTGGATTTTAATAATCAGCAATTTTTCGTTTGTTGGAAACAATGAAGGTTACATTGTTACTCGGACTAAGATGGTCAGGTGACTTTTCCGCGCCAGGGCCTGTCTTTCACATGGGTTACGAGATAGTGCATTGTTATTCGTATTTCAACCAATAATAAGCCCTGAATTAGCACTATCTATGATGATGTAACAATATATTAAATTTCAATGCGGAGACCTTCTCTCTCGGTGGTCACGGTACGACGGGCTTTAATGCTAACAAAAGTTAATGACGCGACAAAAGAAAACAATTAAAAATCTGCTTTCTTTATAACAATACAACACCAATTATCTGCTTCAATTCTACGTGTGGCAAATTCGAAAAATAGATCGACAGTCGTTTGATGCGTGTAACAACAATTGGTAAACAGTGTGATTAATGATTCTTAATGAATAGGGTAATAGCGCCGACGAAACGAAAATTTCAGACAATCTCCGAAGTCGAAGAAGCCTATGCGAATCCAATGGAATATGGAAGTCGACAGCATCGATTGCTATGCTATGTTCGTGGTCCAAAATCATTTGAAGATCTTCGAAGAGTTGTTCCTGTATTGCAAGATACTTTCCAGGCTGCATCAAAAGCTCTAAAGCTCCTAATGGACGATGAAGAATGGCATCATTGCATGCGATGCATGAAGCAATTGCTTTCCAGATTTGACAACTCAGACATCTATTTGCAGTCATTCTGGCATACTGTAAGTCCCCAGGAACCTAAGCGAATGTGTAATAGTTATGCAGACGCGTTGTCAGAAGGCCATCAGCATCAATTCAACTCCGAAGCAACCAATCTTCGAATGCTGTATCTCACATTAAGAGATTCGGACCAATATCTGACGAACAATGAACGCCGGCTCAAGGATTACCCAGGGATGCCTCAATTGCATCAGTACGCTGATCAAGAAGTTGAAGCATTCCAGGAATCAAATCCACTGGTATCGCTGGAGACTGCATACCTTTGGGCAAAATTCCAAGAGTTGGTGGATCAAATATCACTCTTAAATGAATAACAGCTGATTGTGTACAATCATATATTAAATGCGGTATGTAATGACACGCCAGAAAGGAGACTCTGTTCTTGGACTGTCCTGGTGAAACCGGATCATTTTTGCTGGAAAAACTGCTGGCTACTGTTAGATTGGAAGGCAAAATTGGCCTGGCAACGGCAAAGAGTGGAACCGCAGCACTTCAATTAATGGTCGGGCGAACAGCACATTCAATGTTCAAGCTAGGCCTGGATCTAAATGTAACTTCAATCGAAGCATGCACAATTGCTATGCAAAGGTAGGAGAGTTACTAAATATACTTCTTTTCATATAATCTATGGTGTTTAATGTTGCTTATTGCCTCTACTCGGTTGCGCCGGGCACAACACCTTATTTTTGCAGTGCTTCTTTGACTCGTTTGTTACATGACATGTTGACAACCTTGATATTGTGAGTTCGAATCTTTTAGAATGAACTTTTTAAACAGAAACAACTTTGTTTCCCGTCTTCGTTTTCCCTTGACAAACTCGGCGAAGACGGGAAGGTATGATTTTTATCATACATGTCCGTCTTCGCCGAGCTTAAACATTTACGTGACGAGTTTGAAGATCGTAAGCATAAAATTGGTGTATGTAACATAAACGTTTGGTATGAGCATTGTTCTTCGATTGCACAGAAATATGTCACGCTTGCGTTCTGTGCGGAAACATAGGCACATAGTGCAGAGGATCATACCATGGGTGATTTTCTAAAATCCGACGAACACTACTTTCTGTGTGTTGGCTCCAAATAATATCAGCATATGCACTGATTCCCTTCCAGGTTAAAAACCATAGCAACGTCCGAAATTGTCGGTAAATTGTAGGGTCGATGGTCATTATGTTGAACATCTTGGGTATTAAACTATACAACAGCCAATTCCGAATAATCAGGTTCAATACAAGCTACAATACTCAGCGGGGATAACGCAAGCAATTCGTTTTAATATCACTACAGGCGACTGATCATTTTGTAGAGTTCAAACGTCGACAATTTCCCGTTCGCCCAGCTTATGCAATGACAATTACCAGTCCCAGGATCGAACCTTAAACATCATTGGTATATATCTAGAGTAGATAGATACAGATATCCTGCCTTCGTTTTGCCTTGAAAAGCTCGGCGAAGTCGGGCATCTCAGCTAGTTCTTGAATAAAATTCACCCTGTTTGAATGCATGTTTAAACTTCATATCATGAAAACCTATAGTCTGCAAACCGTCCTGGTCTTCGACCCAGAGGTCGCCCGTTGGTCAGGGTTTAGGTGCGTGTCATCTGGGGTAACGGATTTAATCGGTGCTGGAGACCTCGGGGGTGATCGGCGTGCAGGATTACACACCGGATATAAACCGATGTGTTTACGTGTTGGAGAAATTTTTTTTTTTTAAATAATGTGTACCAAAATTCAAAGGTACGGTCACATATCGTTCAAGCGCCCCTTGTCCGTCCTGTTGGCGGTTTTCGAACCGTATGCTATACAGGCTTACACGTTGTACAAAGCAAAACTCGTGTGAAACCAACATTGATAGTGATAAAACACATGGTGAATTTAGAGAATTTTTATTTCAGAAAACAACATTAAAGTACATGCTTATCTGTGTGTCATGAAATTTTTGAACATCTTAACTGCCAACAGAATTTTTTTTTTTCACTCCATATGGAGTGGAACAGTTTTTTTTTTTTTTT
>JAHWFO010008089.1:3865612-3972450 GCA_023313115.1 Rhysida immarginata | reverse complement strand
TTTTTTTTTTTTTTTTTTGAGTGATAGGAATTATTTCTTTAACATCTAAAATACCAAGAGAATTTTTTAACTCCCCATGCATCTACACGATTTTATTTCATTCTAAATCATGTGTGTTTTACGTTTTAAAAACTTACATGATACAAATGAAAAAAAAAATTTCTTGTTTGTATTAAATACCGTAGAAGATCAACCTATTTGTACATAAATTATACAAGGCTTTTTGATTTTTAAATTCTGTTAAGTTTAAATGAATGAATACATTTCCACACATCAGAAAGGAATGAACATCTAATAAACTCCTGTGCATCATTTTTGTGGGAACAGATTTCAGTAAATGAAAAGTGGATGGCGGTGGTAGAAAACAGTAAAGGAAAGGATTTTTATTAAAAACATTAAGTGTAGAGTGATACCAAGAGGAAGAGAGAGACTGATCACACACTTCATGAATGGAGTCTATCAAGATGTACCTTTTATATCTTCGTGAATTGCTTAGAGTTGTAATTCTGTCCAAAAGCATATTTATTACCACAGTGAAAGGGAAACATTCATTGTTCTAGTAAACAGATATTATAATTCAAACATTCATTTACCATAATTATACACATCTTTAATGACAATGTGTATTTTTAGATGAATGTTTTTTGTAAAAAAGCAACTCAGTGCATAAGAAAAGAGTTTACAGATATATGAAGCGAAATGAATTGAGTGTGCATTTTTAATGAATTCAATAATTTTACCATGTGTTCAACTTGTAAGAAACAAACGCAGACTTGATGCATTAAAACCAAATAAAACTTTCATTTCAGATTACCGAGAAGAATGAAATGATCTGTTGAGAATGCTGCAGGATGTCTGTCTGTATAAAATCCTATGGGGTGTGTATATGAATGAATGGAAAAAAAAAAAGGAAGAAAAAAAATCTTACAAATTGATGAAAGAGAAATGGCTTATGTGAGTATAAGTCGAGGGGAGTAAAGGGGTATAGGCTTTGTATTACATGTATCGTAGACAAATATGTATGGTACACAAATATGTCAAGTAAAGTGAATTATAAAAAATTCTTAAAAGCCAAAGAATTTTTTATTACAGAAATGAATGACAACCGAATAGGGCTGCCTCTAACAATTTTACCGCCCCGTGCAGAATACAATTTTACCCTTGCCGTTGCCATCCCCAAACATTAACGTTGCTTGCCGTCTCCAAAAGTTTGCCGCCCTGTGAAAGTGCACCACTTGCACCTATGGTAGAGCCAGCCCTGCAACCGTAATTCTTATGAATTACTATTTAAACATGATATTTGTAAGGTAACCGCAGAAAATGAGCAATTGTAGAAGGGGTTTTTTTCTAAAATAGAAGCAAGAGCACTTTTATCTTGTTTATTTATTCATATGGAGAACAACAAAGCTGTCATTCCTTTCTTTCAGGGGAACGCTCTTCAAGTTTATCACAGGAAATTTCATGATGTGATCATTTAAACTGGTGGTTTTCTGTGGAAAATAGGAAAATTTGTCAAAAAGTGTAAATGAAACTGGAAATCCACACATTTTGGTGTTTTTCTGTGTAGAACAGGTAAATTTGGCAAAACGTATGCACGAAACTGGAAAATTTACACATTTTGGTGGTTTACTAACAATAAGCAATATTGAAGCAAGATCATATATCTGCAAAGTCCTGATTAAAACATATAGACTTCCTGGATAATTTCTCTATATTTATAAGGCTATGAACATGCATAGTGAATTCACAGTAAGCACATGTGTAGCCAGTTGTCAACTTTCTAATGAACAGACTTTAAAATTGTTGAAATTAAAAGCAAATGAATTCATTTAAAGCCAATCATGTTTTATTGAACAGTGCTAGGTAGGCAATTGCATTTAATGTTGAAAAAACTTTACTTAAAAACAGTAACTTGTGCAAATCTACTTGAATTTATTCTAATTAAAAGATCTTTTAAAAGCAAAGAATATTTTATTTCTCAAATCTTTGGAGTTTAAATAGTTCAAAATGACTCTTTAAACATAATATTTGTAAAGTACATAGACAAAACTTTGATACTGTACAAGGAATGCTGTCAAAACAAGAAGTCAGAGTGCAGACATTGTCTATTTCAATTTTTTATTTATTTGAATGGAGAAACAACAAAGCTACTATTCCCTCGTTTCAGGAAAACATTCTTCTGGTTTATGACAGAAAAATAAATGCAGTGATCATTTTTAAAACATACATCAATGTATCCATAAGAAATATTAAACAAGTCCACATAATCATAAACTCCTGATTAAAGCTTCGATAATGTATGTGAAAATATCTCCATTTTTTAATTTTTTTTAAAAAAATGTCATGAAAATGCTTAGTGAATTCTTAGTAAGCACTTGTTCAGTGTACCTGTATACAGCAGACAATGTTGAACAGATTTTAAAATTGTTCAATTTAACTGAATTTTATCTAATTAAAAACATATTCCCTTAAATGTTTCACAAAATCTTTGAGAGTTGGAAATCTTCTGAATGACCCCTAAAACATAATACATGTACTTGTAAGTTGACACAAACCCTGACAATGTGAAAGGAAGTTTGTCAAACAAGAAGTCAGAGTGCAGACATTGTCTATTTCAATTTCTTTTATCTTTATTTATTGGGCATGTGGAAACAGCAGAGCTGTATTGCCCTTCTTTCTTTCAGGCAAAACATTCTTCCAACACAACACTGAAAATTACATGAAGTGGTCATTTAATGTAAGAAATTTTAAAACATATGACTTTCTAAAAATTTGACAGATCTCAATTGTATACTGTATAAAATGCATTCTCAGAAAAAATGTATGAAAAAGATAGAGGCACTTCACAAAAGCTCAGGGTGGTAACAATCTTACAATGTTAATACAATTCATTTCAATGTATCAAAAGCACATTTACCACATACTGTCACAAATATTCAATAGAATTAAATTAGAATCAACCGAACAACACAAAAAACAGTCTAGGCACTTAGTGCATTCAATGAGATTTCAACTTGTACCTCTAAAAAATACAACACCCATTAACACGAGTGAAATTCATTATTATTATTATTTTGGTTGAATGAATATTACGTTCATAACTGTACAAGATAATAAACATACAGTTGTGTGTGAAAAGTGTTAATTATTTTTATTTTTAAAAAAAAAATAAAAAGAAAAATGAGAGAGAGAGGGTGGAGAGATGGAGTTTAACAAAGATGGCATATAAAACTCTTAGAGTCGGTTAATAATACCCAATGAGTTCAGCACATTGATCAATGATCCTGTCACAAATATTCAATAGAATCAAATTAGAAACGCACATAACAACAGAAGCTGCCTGGATATTGCTTGAATTTTATGAGAATTCAGTTGGACACCTTCCATTTCGCAAAATTTCACAGTTTCGCGAAGAAGCAACGAATGAAGCGCCCACAGAACGTAGTGGACAGCAAGGGAACTTAAACATATATACGAAATATACGTCGAGTTTGCTAGTTGAAAAACACTAGAATGCGAACGTTTTCTCATAATGATCACTGAATAGAAGAGGTATAAACGTGCACCCTTGTAAAAAGTGACAAAATTTTAATGAATACATAAGAAATAGTTGTATTTGGTCCGAGAGAAAACGTATGCAGCGTTATAGAAGGGTCCCATTACATTGAACAGCCTCGCGTACGTTAATGTTCTTGTGCTGGTAAAATTTATATAGAAACATCTGTGTATACTGTATTTAAAGTTAATGAGAACAGAGGGATGGCAAATAATGGCCAGTAAATTCAAGAAAACTCAAATATTCGCGCATTGTGTAAGAGAAACGAACATGTAGGGCATTACAAAACTCTACTTCGATACCGAACGCAATTGCGACTGTATCATTTCATGTAAAGCATAGAGAACATCAACACGTACCCAGAGCATCATAAACATCATCTAGAATGTTTTGGGTGTGTGCAAACGACCCAAAAGAACCCAAAAACTTAATTTTAATGCTTTTTTCAACCCGTTTTCGAGGGGAGCGCCGTTGTCGAAGTTAGTGTGAAAAGCCATTGAACGACAGCACATTTGCAAATGTTTCCCGCCGTGTAAAGCGTAAAAAAGAAAATCACACGACTAGAACGTTTAAAAACAACAGGTAGACCGCTTTGGATGCGCGACAACGGGTGAAAAGAGCTGGAAAAAACCTTTATTGAGCGATTTTAAACGGTTTAGTGAGGGATAGGGCAAATTGCGCGCCCTCATCATCACGCTGCGGACGCCAAGGGTACTAATAAAACACACAGCGTCCTTTGGGGAGCGCCGTTGTCGAAGCCGACGTGGAAAGGCATTGAACGGCGGCGCTTTTTTAAACATGAACCTCTTTCCGACTTTATAAACCCGTCAGCCTAGCCACCCAGGTGGCGAAGTGGCTAACACGCTGACTTCTTAGCCTCTGGGTCGTGGGTTCGAGTCCCACCACGGGCATGGTTGTTTGTGTTTGTCCGCTTATATTGATGATCCTGTGTACAAAGGCATATTTCTCTATATCTCGTGTGCATATTTAAGTAATAAAATTGCAACTTTCTGTATACATTCGTTATTTGTAATTTACATCAGCTAGCCTCCATCCTACAGGAGGTGCGGGCTGCGAAAGGAAGGAAGGAAGGAAACCCGTCAGCCATCCCGACTTCAGTAAGGTGAAGAGTGTGAGAACCCAGATATTCGGCCTATGGGCCTGAAAACTGCTGGAAACACGCACAAACGCGTCGATTGCGAAGGAACGGTGAACGCAGCGCCATACAACGGTGCGGCCACCGAGGGAACTAGATTTCACTGAGAAACGAGGTTGTTTTTTCCGAATAACTTTGCCAAATTCGACCCCAGGACCAAACGACTTTACAACAAACACGCTCATAGTCATGCCAACTCGAATCGAAAACGTGTGGGTTTCTCTCACCCATAGACAATTAACAAATGCGAATTTTGTTTTTGGTAGGCACCAATCAGAATAAGGCACGGCCGCGGAGTGGGGTCCCCAGCCGTGAGGTCGTTCAACCATCTGTTCCCAGTGGTCGAACTAGCCAGTGGTTGAACATGATCACTTGCCTACTCGGGTGGCCAAAGCGAGTAGGTGTCAGAAGTTAACCTCTGACCAGCGAAAGCTGTGGGCCAAGTTCATGTTGCCTCGTTAGAGGTATTTTTTTACGTTGGGTGTAGCATTATGCCACCTGAAGATCTTTTCAGATCTAAAAACCTGTGGAGGCAATACCATCTGCCTCTCCACTTCAAAAGTGGTTTTCACACCGTCCCTAGTTAACCGAATCGCCACGGCTCTTATGCCCTTGGCCACGGCATAAGGGGGGTGCAGATCAATCCCCTTCGAGGCTCACAGCGACGGCTGCCCCTGTGTGTAGCGGTGGTGCTCGGCATCTCAATGGAGTGTACCGACTACCTAAGCTCTGCCCTCCACTTTCTGCACAGGAACCAGCGCCCTGGTCGAGTCTCGAAGTGCCCCAGCTGCCTCAACCGCCCGCCCGCCTGCATAGGTGTGGGTGGACCGGAACCTCTGGACTGTCACCACAAGAGCGCTCTGGCGACAGTACAGGCGGTTCAGGACCACCGACACCAAGCACAGGGTGAGAGGGAGAGGCAGCGTACCCCCAAAAAACCACTTCTCCTTCTTTCTCTTTCCTCTTTTTCCACTTTCCTCTCTTCTTTTTCTCTCTCTCTCCATCTTTTTCTTTCCTTCTCTCTCTCTCCATCTTTTTCTTTCCTTCTCTCTCTCTCTCTCTCTCTCTCTCTCTCTCTCTCTCTCTTTCTTTTTTCCGTTTCTTCTTCTTTCTCTTTTTCCTTTTTCTTATCTTTTCATCTTTCTTATCTTTTTATAAATGGCTAAGGTCAAAAACTCTCACCGGTGAGAAGAGTTAGCGTTTGGTCGGTCAGAAATCCCGGTGAGAAAACTGTGACGTCATTTTAACGCGGTCAGAAACGCCAGTTAGTGCTGCTATGCCTAACCGGTTAGTCTCACCGTCCTCACCGAGAAAAAGACGGTTAGCCCAGTGAGAAATTACGTCATCATTCTCTCACCGGTGAGGGTTTTTGACCTTAGCCAATATTGAATAAAGCATTATGAACCATAAAAAATAGGATTCAAAATATTAAGAAAAACAGAAATGGCTGCCGTTTCTCAAAATGGCGACCAGCTGGTCTTATCTTATCTTCTCATCAAAAATGGCCGCTCCGTTGCCATGGCAACCAAAATGGCGGTCCGCTGGGCTTATCTTATCTTTTGATCTTATCTCTGCTGATAAAAAAGGGTCACGTGGAGGCCGGTTTGTATACCACCGCCTGAGGCGAGGGCGTGGCTGGAAGTGGTATATAAACTGGCCTCATGCAACCGGAAGTGGTGGTGGGCGTGGCCGGAATTGGTATATAAAGGGCTGCCTTTACTACTTACAGCAGTAGAAAATATACGGAAATATTACAAATAACGGCCCAAAAATGCATCTTTTCTGACTAGGAAAGGTTTATATGGTTGCCATGGATTATAGAATCAGAGTATCACTGTATATTCATATCCAAAATTTGAGATTCTTTTGGGAAAGGCTCGCGGCCCATTGTTTCTTTAATGCATATACAGGGTGTTTACTAAACATATAGCAAAACTTCAAGGGGTGATTATTTGGGTTATTTTAAGAATCTTTTGTTCCTTGATGATTTTCGGGAACTGCTTTGTTTCGAAGATACAAGGCGATAAAGGTTTTCGACAAAAACAATACTGATATCTTTTAACAACATTCTGATTACTAAAAACGGTTGTTTTTTTGCATTCGCAGCCGTTTGTTTTAATCAGATTGTTTTAAAAAATAGCAGTATTTCTTTCTATCTTTTCTTTTTATTATTGTTTACACTATTCCTGGGAAAATGTACAAGATTTAAGAAATCGGATAGTTGATGGGTGTAATGAAATAAAACAACCCTGGCAGTATTTTTGAAAGAGCTCTGCAGTTAATGAGGAGAAGATTGGATTCATGCATCCTAGCTAGTGGTAATCATTTTCAACAAAGAGCTTACATGCAATGTTAGATAATAAAAGATTGTTTTTGTCGAAAAACCTTTATCCCTGAATCTTCGAAACAAAGCTGCATTCCAAAAATCCTCAAAGGACAAAAGATTCTTAAAATGACCAAAGAATCATCCCTTGAATTTGTGCCGTATGTTTAATAAACACACTGTATATTATTAAGAACAGATAGTTAAGGTGTGGAACTGCACCTCAGGTGGAAGGCGAATTTAACGTACCTTCATCTGTTCTTGATATTATGAATTTTATGCTACAATTTCTTGCTACTGTACTTTGTTCTTTTGTTACTTTGTTTGGATTGTTTATTAATTAAACAACCATTGATTATCCACCACGGATATTTCAATTTCTTTTGAATTAATAAGATGAGAATTGAATACGCATTTTAATTTAGGAAATAAGCAGCTTTTCGCCAGAAAACAATTATTAAATCGCTTTGTGATTGTAAAATTTTTAGATAATAACTTAGTTTTGATAAATCTAATTTAATTTATCAGAGCGTAAAAATGGGATTCTTCTAATTTTCTTATCAAATCTAGCTTTTCATAGAGGCTTAATTTTATTTAAATGTTTTTTCCTGTTAATATGAAGTCTTTACTCATATTAATATTTTTAGACATTTTTGTGAACAAAAAAAGAAAAAAATAAATAAATCTTTTACAATTTCACTTTTTGTGTCGGTCCGTCTATCTATACCAAAACAAAAAAAGTCAATGCCTTTTGACGAGTATCGTTGACATGGATCTGATTAATATCTAATGGGAAAAAAGAGATATTAAAGGTGTAATCTCTTTATACTGACCGAGAATTGCTAAAGATTTTTATATTTATCTGGATGTACATTTTAATTTTTATATACAAGTTGTATTTTTCTCGTAAATAACGTAAACATCATAACATATAACTATAAATTTAATAATACATGTAAATATATAAAAGTTCTTTGCTTTTCTGCTTTTCTCTCTTCAGACAATTGTGAGATTAACAAAATACACCTTTTAGCTTCCAAAGAAACAAGTTGCCTTTCATTATTCATTTTATTTGAAGTATGTCTGCGTTTTGATTTCATCTGTTTTGATTTTCAATATTCAAGTTTTGTAGTAATTATCATTCTATAATTTGCTAAGAAATAAAATAACAAAAAACATGAGTAGTTGATTTATTACGGGTAATCCCCATGTTTAAACAAGGACGCAAACATTAAAATTTTTCCGGAAAAATTTGAGGAGCAATGCAAAATGCAAAAATTCAACACTTAAAAATTTAGTCCACACTTCCGTTTACATTTCGGTTTATGTTCATTATTAAAATTCTAGTATACTGAGCCAAAAAAAATTAAAATCAACTTCCCACCTTTACATTCATTATTAAATTCTAAATTAAGCTCTGAATCTCTTTCATCAAAATCAAAAAGAGTACGGTTAGTTTCAGCTAACATAACTTGTCATGACATGAAAAATTAGAAGCTTATGACATTGGAAGCTGATGTCATATTAAACTTAGCAACCAACAGAATCTTTATTTTTTTTAAAAAAAAGAATGAATTAAAAAGCCTTTATATGACTAAATGTATTTTCCTGATATTTTCGCACTCTTGTCCAGGATTATTTTTTTTCAATGACAGTTTGCAGTGCTTTAAATGTGATATTTTGAAAGGACTGCATTTATTTCAGCAATATTTGATGACGTCGCGTCCAATCACAAAGAGATCAAGCTATTAAGACTGCAAAACAGATATCCCGAATTCGGGGGTGGAAATTCTACTTAACTTAAAAAGTATGCCCAGTTAATTTTACGAAAGAATTTAATGTAATTTGGCTATGAAATTGATTTTGGTTTACTAATAAAATTTAAGTTTGAAATAAAATCTTATAAATTTAAGTTTGATGTAATACCTTTTTCTTTCTTTCTATTTGGCCTTTTATTTTTTTAGTCGTTCGGTACATATGCATTTTAAATAGTGAATGATGTGAATTTTGGAATGAAAAATGTTTTACAGTAAACCCTCCCGTTACAAGGTACCTCATTTTAACGTGCATTTCAAAATAACGTTCAAATTTAAAATCTCCCGCAGAAATCCTATTAGCCTTTTTCAAACGAGAAAGCGCGAGATTATGACCGCGCTCATGCTAGATCGAACACGAGGCTTGGTGCGAAGAAATGAATACATATTCAGTCCATTTTAAAAATTCCTAACCTAACCTAACCTAACCTAACCTAACCTACCTAACCTAACCTAACCTAACCTAACCTAACCTAACCTAACCTTAGAAGAACAAGAGGTGCTTTATTGTTTAACTCCCAGAAAATGTCATTGAAGGATGTAGAAGAAATCGTTAGATCCAAGGCTTAAGGAGCTTTGAGAAATCTGGAAACTTGATCAAATCAACCTGTTCAGGGTGCAGATTACAATTTTCAGAAGATACATCACAATTTTCATTTCCTTCTTTAATGGTGGCCATTTACTTCAAAAAATTAGGTTTATTTTGTCGTTGTTGTTGTCGTCGTCGAATAAGCCGCTATGGACTACGTTCTTTTCAACTTTTCCTTCCCTTCTGCTTTCCTTTTCTGCCATAACTCTTATTAATCTTTCTCGATGTTTTTCCTTCCTTTCCTGAGTCCAAAGTGCGCCGTTTTTCTTCATTTTATCCCGAAAGCCTTTTGATTGTTCCAACTTGGTTTTAGGTGGTATACGTTTTTGTGAAATTTGTAATTCTTATATGTCCTTTTGTGTTTCATTTATCCAAGTATTGGGTATTTTCAATTTTGACATCTGCCGGGTTGCAAAAGTTCTGTTACACCTGCGGATGCATCGATATCGGGGGGTGGAAGCATCCACGAAGCAGGTGCTGTTAAAGACGTGGGCGATACCATAATGTAAGCGTATATAGGTGGAATGAATGCGATTCGGATGCAAAGAGATTGCGATGGAACGTAAGAGAATCGAGATCTCTGCGCTCCTTCGCGCGGGCCACAACAAGTCTGACATCGCTAAGCAGCTCTAGTCAGCCGGATGACTGTCCACAGAGTCGCAGAGAGACTGAAGAAAGTGGAAGGCCTCAAAGATCGCCCACGTGCAGGCAGACTTCGCGTTATCAATCGTGTGGGTGCCAGAAAAGCCTTCAAAAGTTACCCGACTCTCAAAATGACGGTTCGCAAGTAAAAAGATTTCTGTGGCCACGGTGTCCAGAGTCATCAAGATTTTGAGGCGCGTGGCAAGACCTTTGCTGACGAATGGCATGCGAGAAAAACGTCGGGAGCGCTGTCGTCGCCTTCTCAACGAATTGAAGAGCCATGGCAATCGTATTGTCATCTTTTCTGATGAAAAAACCTTCACGGTCGACCCGTTCGTCAACAAGCAGAACTACCGCGTGGTCAACTGCGGCCAGGACATCTCTGAGGTCCGCTATGTGACTACAACCAAGCACCCTGCTTCAGTGATGATGCTTGGCGTCGTGGCGTCGAATGGGATGAAAATAACGCCAATCTGGTTCCCGGCCGGTTACAGGCTTACCGCGGCCGACTACAAGGACATCTTGACCAAGAACGTTTTGCCCAGGATGAAAAAGGTGACGAGGGATGCGGACTACGTTTTTCAACAAGCCCACAGGGCCAAGACCGTTCAAGAGTTGTTGGGGTGGAACATGAACTTCTGGTCCAAGGACTTTTGGCCTCCTCAGTCGCCCGACCTCAACCCTCTGACTACAGCGTGTGGGCGCATATCGAGAGCAAGGCCTGCAAGATCCGTAACAGCAACGTCGACCAGCTGAAAGCATCTGTGAAGTGAACCTTGCGTGGACCACCATGAAGAAAGACTACATCCGTAACGTTTATCGGGCCTTTAGACCACGCCTAGAGCATTGGTTGCCGCCGATGGCGGTTACATCGATTAATATGCTTTGTGTACACACCATTATCAATTCTGACAACAAAAACCGTGTCTAACTGCATCACACGCGTAGTTATTTCATTTTTGCGGGGATTCTCACATGTGTAACAGAAATTTTGCAAAACCGGTATTTGAAAATTCTTCCTGTGAGCCCGCTGGGGTTTATTCTTTCAAGATATCTATAAAAAGCTATTCTCCTTTTCCTAATGGTACAATATCAGTATGTATACATTTCTTTGTTGTGGCTTATTATAGAATACGTCTTTAAATAATAGAGAGTTAGTTTCTTTTCGTTACGAGAAATCATTTACGAAATATTCAAGCAGTGTGCTTGTGCAAAAATTTCTCGTTAATGGCAAATCTGCAATCTTGTGGGGTTTTTTACGTATCGAATGCGAATCGAAATAACCAACGAGATATGATACTAGGGTACAAGTGGTGCCATCTACCATTAGAAATGGAAGGTTTTTTTTACATTACGAAATACGCTAAATAGCAAGTACGCTAAATTCAGCTGTATTACTCTAGACGGAGTAAAAATTACTCAAAGGGATTCCATTTTCCATAACTAGATCATTGAGGGTGATAACTGGCTGCTAACTGGCCATTTTGGCGGATTACTAAGGGAGAGAACTACAGGCTTACTAAAGGGTCTATAAGAGAGAGAGGGTACTAAGAGGGCGGATTTTTGACAGGATGTTCTCGTTATGCACAAACTGCACAAATCGACATTTGCCAACGAGATCGAAAAATTTGTTCGAGAATTTTTTTTCGTAAAATACGAGAATCGTCTAATATTAACGGAAGTGACGTCAATTTTTTTCGTTTTCGTACGAAAAAAACCTAACTCTCTGTTGGTCTAAATATTTTCCTTAATATTTTGCTTTCAGCTACTTCCAGTTCTTGCGTTAACTTTTTTTTTTTTTTTTTTTTTTTTTAGTTCAGGGTCAGACATTTTGCTGTATAAGCAAAAGTGCTTCTGAGCGTGTCGCTGTTGTTTAGTGCCGAAGTTTAGCGATGAATAATATTGACTTTTTATCTTTGGTGAGGAAATAGGCCGTTTTCATCTTATTGACTTTTGCTTTAAAAACTTTTTTCTCTGATCCGTTTTGTTAAATTTTCCTAAATATTTGAACCTATTTATTCTGTCAAATTGGCCATATTTAGTTTTCACTTTCTAAAGGGTGGTCTTGACGTTCGTCATAAACTTGATTTTTGGAAAAAGATTCTTAAACCAGCTCTCTTGTTTTTTTTTTGTCAAATAAAGTGTTATTATTTTCATTGCATGGATTGCAATAAACATGATCAGTATAACGGTGCTTTACATTTATATTGTTTACTTGCACACGGATATGCAGTATGTAAAATATTATCAAGATCAATTAATGGATTTTGACAAGTTGATATAAAAATATAAAAAATAATAAAAGCAAAAAATGAAAATAAAAATATATCCCAATATAATTTCAATTAATTTCAATTTATAAAACGTATTTGTTAAAATTAATGATTTATATTCAATTTAATTTATATCAAATTTTAATATTAAATAACGAAATAATAAATAAAAGTAATGATAAGTAATGATACAACTTAAGAAATTTTATGAGGTGATATTTCTTTAGTCTTAGTCATTCGTTTTGGTCTATTTTCGCAACACAAATTTATTTCGAATAGCCCCCTTCTTAAGTAATCTTAATCCATCAAGTGAATGAGTGAAATATTCTGAGTTAAAATGCAGTGAAGAAACAGTTGTCTTTATTAATCTATAAATTAGCACATACAGTAAAACCCCGTTACAACGTACCTCACTTTAACGTACATTTCAGAATAACGTACAAATTTCAGATCCCCGTCCCAAACATAGGTATTTTAATGCTAAAAAGTTTCAGAATAACGTACCTCACTTTAACGTACATTTCAGAATAACGTACTAATTTTACATCCCCTTGGTTAAATTATCCCTTCAGTACAACGTACATCGTTCACATGTCTTGCACTGATTGGTCAATGCAGCCCATGCGAAAGTTGCAACTGGGCCAATGGGCTAATTAAGCCGAGTTCACATTTCATTGGTTGGTCAGTAACTCGGAAATCTCTGCATGCTACTCAGTCTAGCATGTTCGATTGTCGATGGTCGCATGCTACTCAGACGGGATCCAATTTGTGCTGCAATTAGATTAGAGACCTTCACTTGACGGATGATTGCCCATCTTCAATACGGTAAGATTATGTGTTTGTTTATTTTAATTTGTTTGTTTAATTTATGTGCATGTAACAGGGTGACTAGCGATCGGGATAGGTACGGGAATGTAACCGGGAACAGTCAGGGAATTTCTCATTCCAACATTTCACTACATATTGCATATCCTATAGTGTATTTGTATTGAATAAAATAAAATGCATTCATGAATTCTTATGTTTTTCTATGAATATATGCATTTTTCACAAGCCCCCTCCCCCCCCCCCCCAGTTTCAGTATAACGTACACCTCAGAATAACGTACAAATTTCCAGGCCCCTTGAAGTACGTTGTAACGAGGTTTTACTGTACAGCGCTTTCCCGTGTGTGATTTTCACCCCGAAGCCTCGTTTTCAATCTGCCAAGGACGTCGCCGTTTTTCAAATCACGTCAACGTTAAAGAGTTTCAGTTTAACGTACCTCAAATTAACGTACATTGCAGATTAATGTTCTAATTTAACGCTCCCTATAATCCTCGGCACGAAAGAAAAAGGAAACTGACTCATGCGCAAATGAATAAAACTCATTTAACCAATCAGAAACTGGCTGGAAACGCAGAATTACTCGTTCAACGTATTTCTTCCTTTAGATTTGTGTCTACAGTTTGTGGCTTGTATAGATTGTAACGAAGCACTACGCATTCCTGGCATTAGTGGAATCGCAGCTGAAACTAAACCGAAATCATACTGGAAAGATAGGTTGAATACGATTTTCCGGTTGCTTTTCATGGTCTATTTTATTATTGTATCATTATTAGTTCCAAGTTCATTCCCCTTTAAATAATCAAAAACAATTTAAATTATGGATCTATCGTGACTGTTTATAATTTACCTTGAACAAACAGACTTATAGCCGAGGTGGAGGCCGCCATCTTGGACTAATTAGTCCAAGCCGCCATGTTTCAAGAACTCGGAATAAAGCAAACATCTGCAATTGATAAGCACATAAATTGCGCATACGCCCGTTTCCTTTTTCTTCTAGTCACTAGGTAAGAGTCATTAGTAATGTGTAGAGAGAATTTAAACGAATAAACTTCAATAACTGAAATGTTTAACGGAGAGTGAAGTTATTCTTTATATATTTGAACAAATAAAAGTTCTTTAATTTGACATAATGTTAAACGAAGTGAGCTTCAATTGCTGAAGCGTTATGTCTAAGCATCTATTATTTTTTCATATTCAATACTAAAATGTTTTTACGTTATCATCTACTATTGAAGCAAGCGATTAACTACTACTATTCAGCAATATGTCTCACAGTAACTAGTTTTAGATACTATTAAGCCTAACAGCAATATGCTCTTGTTACAAATAAGCTATGAATAACAATAGGTCTAACAACTCGTAAGGAGTTGGTTGATATATACATGTCATATCGTAGCACTGAAAGTTTCCAAAGGTAAAATATAGTACCATTAAAACATGTACTACTAAACAATTCCGAGTGACTCAGTGGTTGCGTGATCGCCTCTGATGCCCGAGGACGACGAGGATTTTTTCAGGGGATAATCCTGAGATCACGCACTTCCTTCGGAAGGGACGTAAAGCCATTGGTCCCATGTAGTCGTTTACTGGCTGTACGTTAAAGAACCCTTGCGAGGCAAAATTTGCGGCCCCTATAACGCCGTCCTGAAATGATCATAGCAGTTGAAAAGGACGTTAATACCAACCAAACCAACCAACCAAACAAACAATTCCCACTATCATTATTTACACGTTATATTCACTCATGACAAGTTGATACGAGTTGTTTGATATACAGTATTACATGCTTTATCTTAGCATTGAAAGTTCCAAAAGTATCATATGGTACCATTAAAACACGTACTACTAAACAACTAGAGGCAAGGCCAGCAGGCTTACAGCCTGTGAAATTTGTTTTGAGGATTATAAGCATTCTTGAAAGAAATGGATACATTCAAATAAGCTTAATTGCCTTTGAGACTCATTCCGTTTTATATTGGTTTGCCTTAAAAATTCATTACATCTTTTCTGGAACTCAATGACAGTCATCCATGCCACTACCTTCCCCATCACCGAGTTTTTATTCAGGTCGTCGACAAATGCCCTGAATTTCCAGCAAAGACTATCGCCGGTCTATGCATCGAAGTTTCGTACGGAGCCAGCTGTTATGTTATTTCAGTAATCTGGATTACATGTAAATGTGATGAAGAGATCTGGTTTCTTGAACTTGGCCACCATGGCCATTGCATCCTGGTAGTTTTTCTGCAATGTGCGCTTGCTCTCGGTAAATGACTTAGGTAAAACACAGACCTTTCCTGCACTTTCATATTAAAGTTATCAGCCTGATTATGCACGAAATCCATCAAGTCAAGTGTAGCCTCCACTCTCAAAGTCTTCTGATTTTCTTTCACCCAGTATAGACGGTCTCCTTCAACTTATAAAACGCGTCCACAATATACTGCTGATTAAGTTTCCCCGCGTGCAAAACTGGATTAAACAGTCCTGGCCTTTTGTACAGTTTGTAGGAGTAGAAGGCTAACATGCTGATTTTCGTCCCTTCAGTGCTCGAATTTCATCTTCCAGCCTTCTTCTCCTTGAGAAAACAGCAACGGGTAAGTCATTGGATCACAGTTCGTACTCAAAATCGACATATGTTGTCTGTTGTTCCCCGTGCTTGGGTAGATGCATAAATCTCGCTCAAATGGTGGTTGGTTCTCCATCGTCGGCTTCAAACATTTCTGCTACCTCATTGACAGTTGGCAAATTATATCTTCTGGGATCGTGCTGTATTATTCACATTTGAACATTTCCTGTGGAGCGGGCACAGACATCCTTTACCATCTTGTACAGGGTATTGCAAAAATATACAAGACAGTACTGCTGGGTAGCCTATCCTTTCCCTTCAGGAGCCGCTTCTTAAAATGATAATTGGGATATTTTATTTTGTTAACCCTTTTACGCCGAAATTGGTAAAAAATGGGAATTGAGACTTCATGTCTTAAATTTATATTCTGTAGCATGTAAATTCATAAAAATAATTTACGAAGACAAAAAATTACATCTATGGACGACAGCATATAATTTTAAATAAAATCTAAGTTTGGAATCGCTAGGCAACGGGATAGGAACTGACATCACTACTTAGTTTTCTTTTTAATTTTAATTTTTATTTTTAAGTTATCATGGAGCAAGTTTAATTTTTAAGTATCATGAAATAATTGGCTGTTTATTGGACTGTATTTTCATTTCATCGAAATTTCTATTGTGAACTTTTTGGACTTTTCGGACCTTAATTTCAAAATTCAAATTCTTCAAGACCTTAAAAATTCAAAATTTTTCATCGTTATCATTTCATATTGTCACCTTTCAAACAACTGCCGAGTCAACAATGAAGTCTTTCAACTACAAAGTGTGAAAATTATTGCCAAGACAATGGAGTTGAGATTATTTGGACTGTTAAAAATTTTGTTATTTAATAATCTTTTAAATTTTATTAGTTTTAAGTCCCTTTTTAATTATATTCTTGTAATTTTTTTATGTCTTTGTAAATTATTTTTTATATCTTTACATGCTACAGAATAAAATTTAAGATATGAAGTCTCAATTTCCATTTTTAACAATTTATGCGTAAATGGGTTAACAAAATAAAATTTCCCAATTATCATTTTACGAGTATTTCTCCCGTGAAAAAATCACGGGACCATAAGAAAATTTATTACAATGCATTAAATTCGAGCGGCACTCACTTGCAATGGTTATGTACAATGAAAATAATATCATAAAATGTACCAAATTAATGCCTTCTCTCGGCGCTCAAAGGAAATTCACGCTAAATTCTAATCGCATCAAAGAGGAGGATAAGATAGAGTGCGCAAAGCACTCACTATCTCCTTTGCAACTGCTCGCAACAGCAGTTCCTCTAATACAGAATTATATTCCTGTAAATGCTAAACGACACGGTTTTTGAATTGTAAATGGCTTCGCTTCGCTTTCATCCGTCCCCAAATTGTAGTTGGTTATTTTGCCTCAATGTTGGCATCCGAAATGCTCAATGCCCAGGCGAATGCGCTCTCTATCTTATTCTACTCTTTGATGGTTACGGACATTCATAATTATTATTATTAGGATGAAGCGGCCCCTGAAGCGAGAGGATAGCAGTACTGTCCTGTATATTTTTGCAACACCCTTTACGCACGTGCAAAAGGGCTGATGTTTCTGATGTTCCTATGAAATTTAGGTTTGAGGATCAGAACCGTTCACGTTGAAATTGCGTAAGCAACAGAAACTCATGCACCGGTGTATCTATTTCTGTCGAGTTATAAACAAAAAAAGAATTGTATAACCACAAAGGCATTGATGACATGACCATTAGATTAGGCTTACTTTATTCTTACTCACAGAATAAAATGCTTTGTAATGTATTCTAGATTTGAGCATCATTTCATTTACCTTAGAAATATACGTCAATGTTTATTTACAAATAGATCATGCTAATTATCTAAAAAAAATTCCACGGAATACACAGATTTAAATGTAATTTGATATGATGTATAGAGATCATTGGAGAATATTTTTCCTTGCTTGAAATACGATCTGAATTGAAATCTAAAAACCCTGCTTTGTTTACCCGAGGCATGTAAACTAAGCAGAGTGAATAATAATTTTTATCAGCTCCGCTTCCGCAGTAGCACGCCAGGCATGTTAACAAAGCAGAGTGAACAATTGTTGTTTAGTTCCGCCTCGTGTACCATTTCAGACTTTGGGGAAAGAAAGATTCCCTTTATCATTATTTACGCGTTACATTCAGTCATGAGACATCCTTACACGTACACTTGCCAGTAGACCAATATCTGCTATCACTAGTTACTCTTATATATCTTGAGACGTCGTGACGATTTGTTAGATATATTACATGCCATATATGGTTATAGGAAACTCGTATAGGAAATTTTTAAGGGGGTATCATAATTGTACCATTAGAGCACGTGCCATTAAAGCACGCACCTATTCCGGCTATCTCACGTTCGAATTTATTCGTGCTCTGTCCCATGTTAATGGACTGGTGAAAACAGAGTGTGAAAAAGTTAATTCGTTTTCAAGTTATCGTAATAAATAATAAGCTCCCTACGAATAAAAACATTCTTTTGATTTAGAGACAGTCCTGCCCTTTCAATAATCGACAATCACGTGCATCCTGCACGCGCACCATCTCATTAACGTTTAGAATACGCGTAGAGCCGACCAGGAGTTCTCAGCACCCGTTTTCCCCAGTGCAAGGATAATTCGTGCCTTTCAGCAATTCAATACATGCACCCTCTCTACTGCAACGCAATGCATTGTTGGAATTGTCTATAGACGGACGGACAGATGGACAAACCGATCACATAAGCACTTTTCTACGAAAATGTGCGAAAAAACCGACTTTGATGAAACTTTCACTATCGCCTAGCTATAACCAGTCCATATCTTGAAAACTACTGAACCGATTTTGATGAAACTTGGACTCAAACTAAGTTGAAAGATACTTAAATCCTGATCTCATACTTAAATACTGATCTCATATCCCATAAAAAAGAATTATTGCAATTCGATTTCTAGTTTCTGAGAAATACGTAGACTCATAATTAGAAGAATTTAACACTTTAACTAAATCATTAATAAAATTCTACATGCAGTATTACATACATTTTGAAGTGTATCAGTAAAAGTTTTACCCACACATAGTTTCTTGACTTAACAGCTGGTATCACTTACTGCGACTGGTGAAATCAACATTAGTATTCCGCGCGCTTAGCCTACCTCGCGTGCGGGTCCGCGAAACAAGGAGTTCAGCGCTTGCTACTGGCGTCGTTGAAAGGAAAACATACATACGTAAATACAAATATACATATACACTTATGAAATTTGGCATTCCTGTTTAGAAGCTCACATAGACTAACATATACGAATATTATGCAATTCCAACAATAAATTACATACATACGAGTCGAATTGATAACCTCCCTTTCTTGAAGTCGGTTAAAAAAGGAGACGCCTATATTATTAAACAAAAATCTACAGTGAGTTAAGATAGAAATGTATGGACACAAGATTAAACAGAGTATGAAACTTGGACTCTTCCCTAATTGTCTTCAAACGTCGACAATTTCCCGTTCACCCAGCTTATGCAATGACAATTAACAAGTCCCAGGATCAAACCATAAACAACATTGGTATATACCTAGAGTAGATAGATACTGATACTCCGTCTTCGTTTTGCCTTGAAAAGCTCGGCGAAGACTGGCATCTCAGCTAGTGCCTTAAATATTTTGCTTGATCCGTCCGTCATGAAGCGACAATGCGCAGACCAACAATATGCGCGGACCAACAATGTATATCTCATGCAAAGCAAAGTTTCTGCAACAATAAACCATAATAAAAAAATTACTTGCGTTAAATTAAAATCAAATTTACAGATACGACTGTTGTGGTACCCGTCGTACGACGGGCTTTAGTGCTAACAAAAATAAATGACGGGACAAAAGAAAACAATTAAAATTCTCCTTTCTTTTTAACAGTATAACACCAATTATCTACTTCAATTCTACTTGTGGGAGTTTCGAAAAATAGCTCGATAATTGTTTGATGTGTGTAATAACAATTAGTAAACAGTAGCTACATTCAAAAACTCCGTGTTAGTCGTGTTAAGCGTGTCGTGTTGCTAAAATCTGATGTCACTTCCTGCGCGGACCGTATCCCGTGTAGCAAAACGCCTAATACGGAGCACGGGCTTTTTACGTCCGTGTTCGTGTTAGTTCTCTTGCACGACATCGGCGCGCATGCTCATTGCGGCATTCCTCATCTCTCTCATGAAAATCCGTAATGGTGGGAAAACATTGTTAAGGGACATTGTTAGCTCTAAAACAATACAAATCATAAAAGTGCAAGTAATCACAAGCTACATTCAAAAACTCCGTGCTAGTCGTGTTAAGCGTGTCGTGTTGCCAAAAATCTGATGTCACTTCCTGCATGAACCGTGTTCCGTATTGCAAAACGCCTAGCACGGAGCACGGAGTACTTTCGTCCGTGTTCGTGTACAGCCTTCTCTAATCATGTAGGCTGTGGTTCGTATTAGCTCTCTAGCACGACAATGGCGCGCATGCTCATTGTGACAATCCTCATCTCTCTCATGAAAAGCTGTAATGGCGGAAAAACGCCGCTTCCCTGGATATTTCATAGTTATACGAATTAATTGCGCCATCATCCCATGATTAATTAGTGTAGAAGGAACTCTATTTGTTCAAGAACATCGATTATGGAAAGCAGAAAAGTTATTTTTGATAATCGGAAAAGATTGGGTCGAAAGTAAAGTGCCTATCGCTAATAGCTCCACTATCTCCATCTGGTGGGAAAATTGTAACCACGATAATTAAGACATTTAGAAAATTGTAACCACGATAATTACTGGATGCTAACGACCTGTTCATTTTGCTGATTTCCATTGTTGTTTCAGGCAGACAAAACAATACCGCCTAGAGAGAATCCTGCTCACGGAAAAATCATATATTGTTACATCACCTACGGTAGGGACAATTTCGTGCTTATTATTGATAGAAATATGATCAACAATACCCTACCGTAGGTCAATTTTTCATGATGGAAATAACCTAAGATTCCATATTGCCAGAGAAACAATCATAAATCTAGGAGACTTCCATCAGGAGCGACTGACTGGCTTGACGGCTACCGACTGACTCTACTGAAAAAAAAAATAAAAAATCGAAAAAGAAAAATTTTGGCGCACGTACGAGACGTGAACGCGCAAATTCTACCCATAATCACGAAAAAGGGTCATTAGTAAAATTCGCTATAACAATAGCTTGCCCGACTACATTAAAAGAAACAGTTCCTTGCAGTCAGACAGAACAAATTAGGAAAATAAAAAAATTAAATAACTTAATTTCTCCAAGAAAAATAACAAAGCTAATTGCAAAAATTTAAAGCAGACGAGCTCTTTACAAGCCTCGAGGAAAAACCATTGGCGTATAAAATCGTTACGAACGATTATAACTAAAGCCGGGAGCATATAACTATTACAGGTTTAGTGATACCACAAAAATTCCAAAATAGATTATGTTCGCCGAGGACATGTCGTCGTTCCGCCATACCCTAATTACCATCTCCTAGGCCAGTTATTTAAGAAAGAACGGTACTTTACACCTTAATTATTGATAGAGTGTTGCGCGCCTGTACTATCTTCTTGATTGTGAGGGATTAAATATATCAAATATTCCCTTGTAAAGTTTGTCTGGCCAGACGATGCGAGGCAATTAGTGTCTCGCGAATAAAGTATTCCCCTTCGGAAGAGTATAGCACCCCTTATTACACTCTAACGCTTCGGGACAGCATTATGTGGACCCTTTATTAAATCCGTAACTGGAGGGGGCCACGGGAATTTCAAAAAAAAAATGAATTGGATAAAAGCACGTTCTTCTTTTGACAGAGCGCGTGGGAGTAACAAGAGCAAGGTTGGGAACGCGAACTGACTGTCAGGCTATACACGTGGGGATATTGTCCACCGTTCGGGGTGATCCCAACACGGTACACAAAGATCGGCCGAAAATGCAAACGGCCAGGAGAGAAATTCAGCAAAGAGTCCCATTTTCGGGTTAAAGTAACATCGACCACGGAAAGTGATAGGGCAAAAAATTAGTGTAGCTTAAAAAGGACCGCGACTGTGACAGGACTGTGTAGATAATATAACAGCACCCCCCAAAAATTTAGATTCGTTAATGCAGTTCTGTCGGCACGATAAATATTATATATCATTAAACCTAATTCAGAATCCACAATATCAGTAGTTTCTCTGAGTCAAATTGCTGAATAGGATTGAAGCAAAATATTTTGGGATAATATTTCTAATCTTAGTTCTTAAGCCATTAACGTTCTGATAGTAAAATGGTAAACACGAATAATCTAGTTTTTTGTTATTTTCTTGACGATCCTGGGACAACCATGAACAACATGATGGCGATGCCATCTTTACCATTAAATAAACGAGCTTATAGCTCCTGGTTCAGGGAATGTAGAAAGTTCTGTTCAAAATTCGTTCTCTCCTTATGGACTGATATTTTCATTCCATTACCCAGATTTTTTGTGTTGCAGAACTACGCAGGCGTCAGTCTTGTGGTGATTGTGCAGCCCTTCCCTCCCTTTTTTTTTCTTTGTGTATTTACACATCAGGCCTATTACACATGATAGCTTTTCTCGTGGAGCTAATGTTTGGTTCAATGTGTTCGGGAAATTGCAATTTATGGCTAATGAAGAAACTATTGCTTTTCATTAAATCTCGTGGTGGATGATAATATTTTTTTTATTATTCCAAATGTTATTTTTATTAATAATTTGTATTTAGGTTTAAGTAATTCATTGTTGTGGTCCGTGGACCACTGTTGTCGTAAATTCTTTTCGAACTCGCGTGATGCGAGCTCTTATCGCGTGTGGCGATTTTCCCTCGCAACTAATTAACTCGGTCGCGAGAAGTTATACTGTCTAATTGTTGAAAAAATTATTGAACCGTTATTAGTGTTCTTTTTTGTTCTAGAATTTTCTTCAGCTTCTCCTTGTTTTCTGCCAACTCACTTCTCCTGTGCAGTCATGGTGGCCACTCACTTTGCTAGTATTTCTTTCTTATTGCTCCAGCCTTAAGACTATAACTCCGCAATTGTACTTACGAGTTTGCCGACGTAGTCCCCACGTTTCATGCGTTGCAATGTTTAATCCGACCTGTCGCTCGTTTTCGCAGTCGCACCATGTTTAGGCCTGGCCACGAAGCCTGTTCGTCTGGACGGTACAATCTGTGCTATTTTTCTCTATACCCGAATATTTCACCTGCAGAACCATGCAATCTAGGCTGTTGAGTTAACTGTGCATCCCGAGACGCCACGCCTGAACTACCGCTCCACTGAGTGTAATTTATTCATTTTTTTTGTACTAATACACTGTACGTACTTGAATTCATATTTTATTTTTTTCATCGCGTATAATTTTCTTAACTACTTCTACCGGATCGACAGGAAACCGACTGGTCCACATAAGATCTGACAACGGCACGGAATTCACCAACAACGAGTTAGCTTAATTTTGTGCTACAGAGGGGATAATGCAACAGTTTACCATACCTGAGAACCCCCAGTCAAATGGTGTTGCAGAAAGGGCGGTCCGCTCCATCTGTGATTGAATAAGAGTCCTGCTTGCCTCTTCCAATGTCTCCCACTAGTATTGGGATCTTGCAGCGGCAATGGCAGCGTATAACTTGAACTCTTTACCAAGAACAGGACAAACGCTGTCGCCGGAAGAATTATGGTCTGGAAAAAGACCCACCTTCAAACATAGAGCACCATTTGGGTGTCTTGTGTATTATTTTATACCCAAATCGCAACGATCCAAGCTCCAAGCGCATGCGAAGCGTGGGATTTTTATGGGATACTCAGCATCGTCTCCAGGGTACCTCGTCTATTCACTTGAGGAATCCAAGTTGCTTCGGGCTCGATCTGTGCGTTTCTTTCCTGATACATTTTCTGATATGACTGCGTCTCACGAACCGCTGTTCACAATTTCCTCAATGCCACAACTTCCTTACAATTCTCCCCCGTTGGGGGCCCCCGAAACTGATGATAAAGAACTCGTTAACAGACAGTTCTCACCCATTTCCATTTCGGTCCTCGAGGAGACTCTTCAACAGTCACCTTCCCAATTGAATGACACGTCAACTTCTACACCTCCAGCTTCACCTGTGCCATCCTTGGAACAGCCTCTACAGAGAGAACAACCTTCTGGCTTACCCTCATCGGCAGAGTCTCGCCCTCCTTCTGAGTTGCGAAGATCCCAAAGACTTAAAGAGAAGGCGGAAAAACAACGAGCTGTTTTGTACCCTCCTAACGTAAATCTTGCCGGGCCCGAGGACGTTCCTTTAACAACTCCTCTTTCATATGAGCAAGCACTCTCCTTCCCACAACATCGTCAATGGGAAGAGGCAATGAAGAGCGAGTTAGATTTGCTTCACCTCCACCAAGTTTGGGATTTGGTTCCTAAGCCCCTAATACTGAAATCCTAAAGACGAAATGGGTATATCGTATAAAGTGCAACACTGATGGATCCATCTCCCGTTTCAAGGCAAGGTTGGTCGCAATCAGCTCATCACAGGTATATGGCAGCCAATACGAACTGACGTTTTCACCTGTGGTAATAATGGAATCATTACGACAACTGTTCGCAGTGGCAGTCAACACAGGCTTGTCATTGCATCAGTGTGATGTGAAATGTGCACATCTGCATGCACCTATTGACCATACCATATACGTGATGCCACCCAAAGGACTACCAGTCCGTGCAGACGAAGTCCCTGTATGGACTAAAGCAAAGTGGCAGATGTTGGTGCATGAAATTGTGTCATATCCTCCTTCGCCTGGATTTCACGCCTTCACGAGCAGATGATAGCCTCTTCATCTCCAACGACGGCAGATGTTCAATCCTCCTCGCCGTGTATGTGGATGACATCGTCGCTGCCACTAATGATGTTCAACGCCTAATTCCCTAGTGGATATTATTCGATGTGATATTGAGTTGGTGGACCTCGGAGATGTTCGTCACCTTCTGGGCATGCGAGTGAGCCGTGATGGTAACTCCATATAATTGTCTCAGGCCCACTGCATCCAGCAAGTCATCCAAGAGTACCAGCTGCAGAATGTTAAACCGAGGAGCACTCCCCTCAACCCACACGTAAATTTGGATGAAACAGAAGAATCGCAACCAGCCGACCCAACTGTTTACCAATCTCTTTTGGGATCATTAATATACGTAATGACCTGTACTCGTCCAGATATAGCATATGCAATTACGAGATTGTCGTCATATGCCTAATCTCCTATCAACCTGCATATGACGGCACTCAAAGGTGTGGCAGCTTATCTGGCACACACCTGTGAAGCGTCATTGATCTTCGTTCAATCCACCGCTCCTTTGTGTGCTTACGCTGATGCCAGCTGGAGCGTTACCCCACAAAGTAAAGGATATTCTGGTGTTCTCATTAAGATGGGTCAAAACACGCTCAGTTGGTGTTCAAAGAAACAGCGTTTTGTCGCCCTCAGCAGTTGTGAGGCCGAAGTGATTGCTATATCCGAGTGCGTGAAGATGTTCCGCTGGTTATGGGACCTGATTATTCAAATCGGACAGAGGGATTATATCACCTTTTCAACGACTATACATACGGATTCAACATCTGCCCATCGCATGTCTGAGTGCGTTGGGATCCAAAAGTAGAACGAGGCACATTCTAAGATTGCATAATTTTATCTCGCATGAAATCGATTTCCAGAATGTGGTATTCACCTACTGCCCGTCCTCAGACATGCTGGCAGATGTATTCATGAAACCTTTACCTGCTCCCGCATTATATAAGATTTGGGACCACTGTCTTTGTCCCATCGGAACGGTAAAGTCAATTAGCTCATTTTTTTTTGTAAGTATACATATATGTATAATATTTTATATAGCCGAACTTGTTAGTTCTTTTTGTGCGCATTACATTAGGCGGGATGAAAGGGATTCTAAACGCCCAGATGTATTTTTTATAGTACAATCTTTTTTTTTTTTGTAATGCTTATACGAGGGTTGGGGCATAAGTCATGGCAACTATTTTTTTCTTGTCGATATGTGAACGGATCACAAACGTATATGTGTCGTGTGGAAGTTCTGCAGGCATAGTGTGTATGCAGAACAACAGATGGCTCTGTGATAGCTGGTAGTAGCGCAGCGAGGGCTGTGAAATCAGTCAGTTGGTGAGTGTCGTGCGAGATGGAAGTAACCCGTGTTGAGCAGCGCGCTTGCATCAAAATAGCCGTTCTCCGAGGGAGAAATGCGATGGAATGTCACAGTGAATTAGTGGAAGCCCTTGGGAATAATGCCCTACCATACCGTACAGTAGCACGGTGGGTAGGAAAGTTTCAGCAAGGACGTGTGTCAACCAGTGATGAGCCATATTGCCCTGTATACTACCGTAATAAATTAGTGTGTTACGATATTTCAGTGCTATTCATTGTCCACACATGTAGTTAACACCTTGTCCTTTCGTCTGTATATGGCACATTTTCCAACCGGACTGGTGTCTTCAAGAAAAAAAATAGTTGCCATGACTTTTGCCCCAACCCTCGTATAAAGACTGAAATGTTTCGGCATAACATTTCTAAATCTATTGACAATTTTAAATATTTTTTGACTAGTTTGTAATAATCTACATATTATTCTATTATGTTACTGAGCTCAGTGTAACAGTCACGTGACTATTCATTTTCTAAGGTATACCAGTAAACTAATAAACGTACTTATTTTTTGTAAGTTAGTGAGCGCACATGTCTTATTTAAGTTGTACAAAATTGTATGCACGATTTATTCATTCACTGCAACTTAATTCTTGTTGCTTGTATATTGTATGTGTTTATATCAAACAAGTTAGACCAGTAAATGCAGAGATCTTATCAGACTAAATGCTTAACGAATTTTTTTTACTGTGCACCCAAGCTAATTACAGTGGAATTTGTTCGGGAAATCGCAATTTATGGCTGATGAAGAAACCATTTCTTTTCATTAGATCTTATGGTGGATGATATTTTTTTATTATTCCAAATGTTATTTTTATTAATAATTTGTATTTAGGTTTAAGTAATTCATTGTTGTCGTAAATATTTTTCGAACTCGCGTGATGCGAGGTCTTGTCCCGTGTGGCGATTTTCCCTCTCAACTAATTAACTCGGTCGCGAGATGTTATACTGTCTAATTGTTTAAAAAATTATTGCATAATTAGTGTCCTGTTTTGTTTTAGAACTTTCTTCTAGATGCCGCTGGTGCAAGGTCGCATCTTGGAATTGGTCGTCCGCCGATTGCCGATGGTCCTACGCCTTCAAGCGTTGTCTAGACGGACTGGTTCCCAATTCATTCGGCATTGTTTGCAAGTCAATCCCCTCTCTGTCTCCGTTGTCTCAGCCGTGTCTCTTCCTCACACAGGGTTCTCGCTGATTTTCTCCATCTCATTAATGTCCAGAAAAGCAACGTATCTCCATCAGTAAGCTGAGATTATCGAGGCAAGTAAGCACCTATTTACGGTCGCACTATGCTGTTTTTACTCCTTTCCTACCTTTACATTCAGTAATCCAATTCGACTTTCACTCTGTCTAATAAAGGCCAGACAGTTTTCTTTCTCTTTCTCTGCTCACGAGAGTACCCAGCCAGCAGTACTTTGAGGATTATTGTCCCCCTGAGTTAGGCAGTATAATTGTAAGTTACATATTTTTTTGCTTTATGGGTAAAAAGCCATGTTTATGTCATATTGTTGCTCATTTGCTTACTATGATTGATCGCTCTATTGTTGATTGCTATTTACTTTTGTTATTCTGTTCTGTTCATTAAAATGTATTTTTTGCTTTTTAATGCCTTTTTTATTTGATGCGTTATTTAATTCTTGTTTTAGCCTTGTTTTTTTTTTGTTTTTTTTTTTTTGCTTTTTCTTGCTCTTCATTGCGAGTTTGTTAGTGGTTCAACCTCCTGAACTCCACTATGCAACTTTACCATCTTCAACACAACGCAAATTCAGGGTCGTTGAATCGTCTGCCAAAATCGTAGTGGTGCCGTGTCCAGGAGGATTCGAAGTTTTCACAAGAATTTCTCCTGATTATTGCGGCCCCGTTTCCCACAGTCTTATTGTTAAAAGCCACCTTGATCGGCCTCACTTTGCTGAGAGTTTTCCTTCCCAATCTGTAGCAACGAAAATCATTTAGCGATGAATCATTAGGGGAAGAAATTTTGTTTAACAACTTTCTACTTGTCCAGTATCACCATCTGATCGTTAGAGTTTTCTTCCATACCAAAAATTATTACATTGCCTTCTCTGGAGTGACGTTCATTTATTTCCGCTATAACATATTCTATGACTAGGGTTCGAATTTTGCATATAATGCATATTTTTTCCCGAGCATAACTTATTTAAATGATGTTTTATGCACTGTAAGCCGCCTCTGAAACTCGTAGCCTAAGTTTTATTATGCATATATAGTAAATGCATATTTCAAGCTTTAGCACATATTTTTGCATATTTCCAGGTATGGTACACTTTTTGCATATTTTGGGTATTTTTGCTTATTAAGGCATATTTAAAGTTAATTTTACAACCTGTTATGCATGTTATTTAAAAAAAAAACATTCATTGATTGGGCCAAGAGGAACCAGATAAATGTACACTCTTCTGATATTACGAATTTCGGATATTACGAAAAAATTTCTTGTCCCCTTGGATTTCGTATTAAGCGATTTATACTGTACTTTCTGAACAATATGACTACGAATACCAATTCAATTATTTCAACAGAACTTATTTAATCTTACATGATTATACAAGACCAGTGCAATACAAAATAATGACTTTTTTAATATTAAGTTTAAAATGAGTAAAGTTTTTGGAGGAATAGCATTTTTACATTAAAAACAATTTTTTGTTAAGCAACACTAAATTAAAATTTTTATTTACTTATGTTTATTATTTGGAATCTGAGTCTTATAAAGCCTGGTTTAATATTCACATAATTCATCTTTTTTCCGTTCATCTATCCTTTTTTTTTTAAATCTTCTCTTGACTTCAGGCATTTACTGCAGTGAACTGATTGATTTGATTTGTGCCGAGCACTTTTTAGTGCAAGTAATAGTAACATTGTAAGAATCTGGTCCATATCCTTTGAAATCCAATGTCATTTCCCCTGCAGTTTTCATGTTACCGCAAACCATTTTGTCAGTAGTCACTGAAAGAAAGGAAAAATGACAATTACAAAGAATTTACTATTGCGGTAAAGAGCAATGTCTTCAAAAACAATAAGTTATTTCAAAAACAATAAGTTTTTGAAATACGCATTTAATTTTATGTCATAACGAATAGAATTGGAAAGGTGATCACTCGCGCAGGAACCAATATTAAAAAATAATCATCAATATTAAAATATCATTTTCATCACCCATATTAAAATCAGATGAAGGTGGCGGAAGTGTGAAATAACAGCGCTGCTGCCGCTATCAACCAACTTACAACCTGCCGTAGCCTACAAGAATTATTTATTATGGCTTTTATTCTCGTAGTTTATGATCTTGCTTACTGCAAATGGCAATTTCACGTTTCATGTTAAGTTTCTTTCGTATATTTTATTGTTTCAGTATTTATGAATGATAACAGTTTTATAACATGATGAAAACCTGGGGAAACATAGCCCAGGATGTGAATCGTGAATAAAATTAATAGAAAGACAACAATCAAAGAAAATAAAGTTCACTTACATAAATGCGATTTAGGCTTTTGATTTTTATTTTTACATAAACCCCTCTGATTGCGCGTTATCTAAACCAAAGAATCTTGGCAAAGATTATATTTAGAAAGAAAAGTTACGGCATGTTATGCGACCTAGTTGTAGGTCTACTTAATTAGCCAGTAATACAGAAGCTGATGCATGTTTATGTGAACGAAATTGAAATGCACCTGGTTCACATAAACGTGTTTTTTATCGCAATTCCAGTTATTGCTGTCACGTGAGGGAAAAAAATCATATCTTGGTTTTAGGCATAGGAGAAAGAATGTCACCGGGTTATCAAATATAGATTGGGAGAAAACCAAACTCAGGCAACTGTAAATCGCATTATTAGCCAAAATTGCAAATGGAACGACGCACAAGGACATGTGTTCACAAATCACTACAATGCCATGTCACAGAGCGCAAGACCAGTGCGCGGAAATTGTGTAAGCGACACCTGGCGGGAGAAAAGTGGAAAAAAGTGGTAACATCTTAGACGAAGCATGAATCTACGAGAATGCGCTACGCAGAAAGGGCTCTTTGAAGAAAACCAATCACCTTGTAGGAAATTATAAAGAAGGCTAGATTAGAGAGATTAGAAAATGTGCTCCAATCTTGGAATTTTATGTGCACCTAATAATTTATTTAGTATGCAGTCACTTATTTAAAACTGTATTTTTCATCTAGGGCTCAGTTTCGATTAAAGTCGAAGCGGCCTGGCCGCTTGGATCGCTAATTATATCCGATTTCAGTAAATCCCCCGAGCTTCGCTTCCCAGTGTAATTCTTCCCTGACTTACGCACTGGCGACTGGTTGCTGGAACCTGCTCAATTCAGTTTGGTACCTTTGGTCGGATAGAGGAACATTAAGAAGGCGGTGGATCATAGCTAGGGCAGTGAAAGGAATCGTTCATAATATAGTGATGATTGTTGGTGGGTTTTCGATAAATGTTGAACTCTAACCCTAATAATGTTTAAATCTAGAAAAGGAAGGCGACCATCGCTTTCAACTTTTTGTGTGAATTTGATTGTAGGAAACTTATTATTTAATTTGCTGAGAAAAGAGCTGCTATCGCATTCATTCGTGTCAAAAACAGCGAAGATATCATCCACGTATCTATACCGTTTACGGGGGGGGGGATAAAAGAGAGTTGTAGCTAATTGATTCTCGAATTCACTCATAAATGAACGGACTAAGACTATTGCCCATAGCTGTTCCCGAGGTCAACTTATAAAATTTGGAATTGAATTAAAAGAAATTTTCGTACATGCATACCTCAGTTAAACGTATATATTCATTGACTTTTTCGGAAGAAGATAGGAAATTTCTAAGATAACCAATAGTGACGTCAAAATAAACGCTCGAAAAAAGAGAACAAACATCGAAGGAGAGGTCTATCTTCGTATGCTTCTTGTCATTTCCAGTCGAATGACATGCTGCCACATTGAAAACGTTAATAGTCTATAAGCCACCTGACTGATACCCTTACAACTCCGACCCCAATGGGATATTTGCGCCCAAACTTCATAGTAATGCAGATCTTGCCTAGAGGAATCTGCATACCCACTTTCACTTGTTTACATCCCTATCTTGTATATAAAATGTTAACTCCTCCTGTTCCACGCCAACGCCTCCTAAACAAAAGACCTGAGCGCGAAAACGTCAGACGTTGTTACATCATCATCATCCGAAGATACGTTTAATTGCATTACTACCAATAATAATCCCTGAAATAATGCCGGAAAAATTCCGCGACCCGGATTCGAACCGGGGACCATGCCTATCGGTGGCACTGCTCTTACCAACTGAGCTACCGCGGATATGAACCGCTTTGCTGTTACAAGATATCCAAATGGACTTCATTGAAGCCATATAGCAACTCAATTGGCAGAGCAGGCCCCGACTCGAAGGTGGGGAATAGTCCTTACCCTTTAACCATCAAATAAATTGATGAAAATAACTCAAATATAAGATAATAACTGAAGAAACATCTCCAAGATTTCGAAAGACAAATTGAAAAGGTTCATATCCGCGGTAGCTCAGTTGGTAAGAGCAGTGCCAGCGATAGGCATGGTCCCCGGTTCGAATCCAGGTCGCGGAATTTTTCCTTCCCTTTTCAATTTGTCTTTCGGTATCTTCGGATGATGATGTAACAAGGTATGACGTTTTTGCGCTCAGGCCTTATCTTTAGGAGGCGTTGTCCATGCCCGTTTCCATTGTGCTGAGCAACAATCAAACTTTCATTATTTAAATGAAAAAACACTGATTGTTAAAATCCAAGATGAGACACTGATTGTTTATTTCATTTTATGATATTCATTACAGGTGCATAATTATTTTTTTAGTTTTAAAATATAATGTAATAGTCGTGCAATATGCCCTCAAAACGGTGCCGAGGGAATTGTGGCAATAAGAGAGGCAATCAAACGGAAAAAAGCAGAACAAAAAAAAAGAGCCGATGTGCCAGTTTCGCTGAAGAGAAAGTTTATACATGACAGTGTCGGTCTCATACCCGTAGTGACATTTTTACTATTGGTAGTCTTTTCAATTATCACAGTCTTGTCGCAGATGAAATTTTTATAAATGGAATCGAATTTACAGTTTCCACTGTTGTGGTATCCATCGTACGACGGGCTTTCGAATAAAATCAAAAGCAAGTAACATTGTTTATTGAATGCTCGGATCGGTTCAGCAAGCTGTCTGATGCGAAATGTGACGATCCGTGGTAACATACAGTGGTGGCCAAAAATTTAGCACCAAACAAATGGCTCTTAAAAATATAGCCAATATTTGAAAAATCAAGGCTCAAAAGTTAATTCCACCCCTGCTACAAAACAAATGAGACTGTCTGAAACAAAGTATTAAAATAAAATATTTTTGGAGGATACACTATGAAAATGGGAGCATGTTTCAGAATATTTAAGTAATTGGCTGGACATAAGTTTAGCACCCTAACGTGTTTTGGGACTTAAACGTGGGTTCCGCATTGTATGTTTGTTGTATTTTAATATACACTTTGTACAAGCAATTATTTTAATTTCGCTTGTACATGTTTTAACCAGCAATCATAGCAAAACGACAAAACATATCGCTAGATCTCCGTGAACATATTAGACGGTTACGCAATGAAGGACTAACATTTGATGCCATTGCCAAAATTGTTAACTGCAGCAAACCATGTTGTATACGTACAATTCAGCGGTACAAAAACACTGGTTCTATCAGAACCGTTTAAGACCAGGAAGATCTAAAAAATAACCCCGCACATCGACCATATCATTCATCGTCTCTCCAAAAAAGACAGATCCTTAACTTCAACAGTGATTCAAAGTGAATTGTCTGCTCATCATCATGTTAGCATTAGTTCTCGTACTATTCGTCGACGATTAAACCAGTTTAGTTTGTTTGGGCGAGTGGCACGAAAGAAACCTCTTGTGTTATTAAAGAACAGAAAAGCTTGGTTAGCTTTTGCTCGTGCCCACAACACAACAGTGGTAAAACGTGCTGCGGTCGGATGAGACAAAGGTACAGCTCTTTGCATGTGATGGCAGAAAGTACATCAGACGTAATAAGCATGAAACATACAAGCCACAGTGTTTACAGCCAACCGTGAAACATGGAGTGGGAAATGTGATGATGTGGGTTGTTTTACCTGGCATGGCGTAGGCCCAATCCATCATTTAAATCGCATCATGGATCGTTTTGTTTACAAACCCATCCTTGAGGATATTATGCTTCCTTTTGCCGATGATAATCTGCCCCTTACATGGTCATTCCAGCAAGATAACGACCTGAAACCTACCAGCAGACTTGTCAAGGAATGATTGCAGACAAATCATATCAAAGTTATGGAATGGCCTGTTCAGTCAGCAGATTTAAACCCTATAGAAATACTATGGATTGATGTCAAGAGGGCTGTTAAAGGAAGAAAACCCAATAGTATTCTTGCACTACTCGACACCATCAAAGAACCATGGAACAACATTCCAGAAGATCAGTGTAAACGTCTAGTGGAATCCATGCACAGAGGATGTGTAGCCGTTATTAAATCTTTGATTACCCAACCAACTACTGATTCTATGATGTATTATTTATTTATTCTGTATATGGTGCTAAATTTTTGTCTATAGGAAAGTCACTAAAGGATTAAAAAAATTATCTCATTGTTTCAACTTCGAATTCAACATACATGGTTATTTGTTGGATTATTTCTCACTTAATTCTTTTACTGGTGTAATTTTTTTTTAAACTGGCTAAGAATTTTTGGTAACAAACAACATAAGCCAATATAGGTGCTAAATGTTTGGCCACCACTGTACATCAGCTAAGAAAGAAAGCCAAGCTCTCTGTTTTTTTCAAATCTGTCTTTGTCCTCGGTCCCACCTATTGTCTTGAATTTTAGGTAATGACCGAAAGAAGACGATCAGGGATACAAGCGGCCGAAATGAGATTGCTGAGAAGGTGTAGCATGAGTTATCCTACTAGATAGAGTGCAGCGCAGTAAGGGGTTCTTTAGATGTGAGCCTGTACTCCTAAGCATTGAGAGGCCTCAGTTGCCTTTGTATGGCCACGTGATACGGATGCCTCAAACTGTACTTCATAGGCAGTTGCTATTTTCCAAGCCGATAGGTAAGAGATCAAAGATCTGCCTAGAATCAGGTTGCTAGATGCATGGAGAATCTAGATTCTAGTCGCTTGGGTTAATTGAGGACAATGCGCCTGGTGGCGAAAGATCGACTTTGTAAAGTAAGTACGCATTCTTCAGTTATTGTGACTGCCTGGCTTTCATATTGACAGTGACCTTTTTACAATTGGCAATCCTGTCAATTATCATAGTCCTATCACAGACGAAATTTTTTAATTAAAATCGAATTTACAGATTCGCCTATTGTGGGACCCGTCGTACGATGTGCTATAATACTAGTATACCATATAGATCAGAAGGTCCCCTCTAACTCCCACCGCCGTAACGCTGACCCCAGTGGGCCAATCAAAACCAAACTAAATATTGATGTAGGACATGCCCTGGTAATCTACATTCCTAATTTCAATCTTGTACGTCAAAGAATGTAGAAACATGGAGGGGATGAACAGAAGATTATTGTAAACCAATAAGTAATATCATCATTCTTCCGGTACTTAATAATCAAATTTTTAATCATTGTCTTACCATTCCTGCTCATTGTCGTATCTGCCGCTACATATACTATAAGTAGAAAGAAAGCAAAGCAATGTAGATAACGCATATTGTGTCGAAACCTATAAAAGAATGAATATCGTTTACAAAGTTAGAAATAAGTAATACAAAAATAAGTGATTTGATTTCAACAAAGATATTGAACCTGTATTCTTTTCTTAAAAAAATTAGGGAAGAAAATGGTAGATTATAATAATGTACCTCTGTATTTATATGAAACTCTTTATATGATCCAATTGCATTATATTTAATTAATTTGACACAGACATGGAACCGTAATTAATTACTTGCTTGAAAAATATCCTGTAAATTATACGACTCAGCTGTTTTTTTATTCAGCAAAGGAATGATTAATGATGTTCTTCAGCATGAAATTAATTCGTTTTAATGTCATCTGCTAAATTATAATCAACAAATCTTTCTTTTGATATGTTTTCACTCTTCATCATCCCATTATCCCAGCCGAATAAATTCATGTAAGAAACGACGAAATGAGATTGCTTAACTCTATATATTCCGTTTTAAACTTAATAATGAAAATGAAAAACATTTTTTTAAAAAGCTATGAAATTTCAAGCCAAAGAAAAATTTTCGCATACCCTAAATCTTGAGTTGACACCGGGGGCGTAAATTACAGCCGGTCTCGAGTTAAAGTCGGGTATTTATCTAAAAATTTCAGCTAAAAGCCGGTCTCGAATAAAGGCTCGATCTATTGGATGATAATTATGAAGTAGTCATCTCCAGCGATTCTGAAACTGAACACAATAATATCTACTAGAAAATTTTTGAAGTTTATGATGTAAAAATTTAAAATTTCGTTTATAAAAATTTCCACTAGTTGCATGTCAAAATTTAGTAGTATTTTTTGGGAGTCAAGAACGCCGGGTTTTGAATGATGGTCGCGCGCGGGGGGGGGGGAGTCAAGAACGTTCTTATAAATAGAAGCACGGGCCTCAGATCGAGCTTTTACGGTATTCCAAGTTAGAAATAATGAAGATAAATTTTTGCTGATTTTTTTTTTAAATTTCAAGAAACAAATTTGGACCCTTTAATCAATTGAAGTGCTAACATAGTATTCACTTATCAATAGCTATAGCTCAACAGAGAAAGAAACAAGAATGATTTTAGCCCCAAAGCGGATAAAGGGAGCACATTTTCGTGTTATAGCATCATACATGGATATATAGAATTACCCAACATTTTAAAACACTAAAAGAAAATACAGTGAGCAAAAAAATTATTGGCACGATGTAAAACTACAACTTAAACCATTTATTACACAAAATACAAGCGACAGCCAGCCTGCATAAATTAACATCATGTACCTTAGGATGTACATTCTAATAATAACTAATAACTTTTGTTTAATATAAATTACAATTAGAGAAAAACAATTAAAAGTAGAACACCACCCGATTTTGCGCAACAAAAATTGTTGGCACACTCAGCACGTTTGGAGAACGTTTTAACAAAACGAAACAAAATAATTTTCAATGCACCATCTTAGTATTTTGTAGGAACTCCTTTTTGTTTAATGACTTCTTTACAACAATTTTGCATGCTTGCAACTAGTTTTTCACACACTTTAGGTTCAATAGCATGCCACGCATCTTGCAGCATCCGTTTCAGTTCATCTTTGTTCTTTAGACGTCTATTCGCAAGCCTTCTCTCCATCTTTTGCCACAGATGCTCTATGGGATCCAAGTCTAGAGATCGTGCACACCAATTCAACACGATGATATCTTCGGACTTTAGCCGTGTGTTTTGGGTCATTATCTTGCTGGAACACAAAATTATTCGCAAGGGCCAACTTTTCGGCAGAAGAGTGTAGATTTCCACGCAAAATGTCCGGGTATTATTCTTTTGTCATGATGTTCTCGATAAATACAAGATTTCCAACACCTTTACTTGTCATACACCCCCACACCATCACAGACCATCACTTGTCCTCCATGTTTGATAATTGGTCTGATACAACTAGGATTGAGCGCTTCATTTTTTTTCCTTCATACTTTTTTGCCCCATCATGGCCAAATAAGTTAAATTTGCTCTTGTCAGACCATATAATGTGATCCCAAAATAATTTCGGGCTATCTCGATATTTTTTTGGCCCATGTCATTCTCTTCTTCATGTTCCGTTTGTTTATCCATGGCTTCTTGCGCGCAACTCTGGCATTGTAGCCAACTTCGTGCAATCGATTTCGTACCGTTTGGGGTGTAACTGTGATGTCCTCTTCATCTTGAAGTTCTCCCGCTACTTTTGCTGCGCTGATAAAAGCATCTTGTTTCACCTTCTTGACGATGACTTTATCCTGATAATGGGATGTCTTCCTTTTCCGACCTCTTCCTGGCAAATTTTTCACTTGCCCAGTATTTTTGTATTTATCAACAATGTTCTATACAGTGGATTTTGAAATTCCCACTGCTTCTTCAATTTTTCCCAATGATAAGCCATTTTCGTGATGTTTTATGACACTCTTGGATATCGGAAGACCACTCGCGTCTTTTCGGAAACATGGCAAATAAAATATAGTTTTTTCTGAAAGTTTAGATGATTTTTCTCTTTATTTAATAAATTTAATGCAAATAGGCAGGCGATCTCATTATATTTAGGTGATGTGAAGGTAGAAGTGTTGAGTGTGCCAACAATTTTTTTGCGCAAAATCGGGTGGTGTTCTCCTTTTAATTTTTTTTCTCTAATAGTAATTTATAATAAACAAAAGTTATTAGTTATTATTAGAATGCACATCCATGTACGTGATGTTAATTTATGCTGTGGCTTGTACTTTGTGTAATAAATGGTTTAAGTTGTAGTTTTACATCGTGCCAATAATTTTTTTGCTCACTGTATATAAATATGAAATTGTAAATTGTAAATATGAAATTGTAAATCGTAAATTATTATTTAAGTAAACTAAGATATAGAGAGAATTTAAACGAATAAACTTGAAGAACTGAAAGGTTAAATAGAGAGTGAAGTTATTCTTCATATATTTGAACAAATAAAAGTTCTTTAATTTGTAGGCATTCCCACATAATGTTAAATGAAGTGAGCCTCAATTGCTGAAGCGTTATGTGTAAGCATTTATTATTTTTTCATATTCAATTACTACATAATCATAAAGTGTTACTACGTTATCATCTACTATTTTTGCCAGTCTTCTGGATGTTTGATAGGCAGCTCAATGGAGACACGTGTGACGCTTGTTTCTCCTCAGTAGACGCTGTTTTATTTATGTCATGTCACTGCATCGTCATTTTATGCTCATTATTAAAAATTCTTGGAAACGAACTTTCAATCATCGCATTATCATCATCTCAGTTTCAAAAATATTCACATTCACAGCGAAATAGTCAAAATGTATTTTTATGAAATGTTTGGATCTACTGTGCTACCAAATAAGCTAGGTGATAACTCCGGCGTCGCTCTTTGTTTTTCTGATTAACTTTTGAAACATCTTAAAAATAAGCAGATGAAAACGCTTAGAATTAATACAGCAAAAATTCTTAATGAAAATTCGAAAAAAATTTTGTTTAAACGCTCACAATGGATGGACCTCTTCAAGTATGCCAGTGCTAGTCTAAATAATTTCTCAGTCACGTAATTTTACTTTAGATGTACACTTGATGTTGTTGCAATTTCCACTCTTCTCTCGATGTCTTGAAGCAAAACTTGGCCATTCATCACTTAGTGTAGTCTAGCAGTCGCCGATTCTTCTATTCACATGCTTTCCATTTGCTCAATACAGCACGGACCTAAGGGACTGCTTTATCTGTCGTCTTTCCACTTTTTCTCAAAAGTCTGCAAACTCTCCATTATCTCCAGTTACTGATCATTTTTAAAGATTTTCAGGAAATCTATCTTCTATATACTGTACATGCCATATTTTAACATCGAAAGTTCTAACAGTACCTTATGGACCATTAGGGCACGTGCTACTAAACCAATTCCCACTATCATTATTTACTCGTTATATTTACTCATGACACGCTGTTACGAGTCGTTTGATATATTACATGCCATATTTTAGCATTGAAAGTTCCAAACGCACCATTTGGTACCATTAAAATACGTACTACTTTATTCATGAGATATCCTTGCATATATACGTGCCATTAGACCAATATCTGCTAACACCAGTTACTCTTATACAGGGTGATTCAAATCGTGTGTAAAACAATTTAAGGAGGTATTACAGAAGCCAAGGTAAACACAAAAAGTTCTATTAACATGGGTCCAATTTTTATTTCTTTTCAAGTTACAAGAAATGTTCAAAGTGGCCTCCTTGAGCCTGAATGCATCGTCGAATAAGTGACTCGTATACGTTTGTCATTACCTCATGATCACGTCTTAATTTCGACACTTATGTGCCCGTGTGTCTATCTGGACATTGTACGCCATTTGTTTCAAATGTCCCTGCAGATAGTAATCCAGTGGATTAAGGTCCGGGGAGCGAGGTGGCCATGCTCTGGGCCCAATGCGCCCAATCCATTTGTTAGGGAAGTGCATGTTAAGCTATTCTGTAGCAACTTTACCAAAATGAAGAGAGGGCCCCTTCGTGTTGGAACCACATCTTTGACGGATTGCAAGAGGTGTGTCTTCTAAGAGTTCATGCAGTCTGTTTTCCAGGAAATCGGCCTATCTCTGGGCATTTAGACGTTCCTGCAGAAACTCCAGCTCCAGTAGTTGGCCATTGAAAGCATGGAGAAGTTAAACCTAAGTTTGGAATCGCTAGGCAACAGGACAGGAACTGACGTCACTACTTGAAAAGAAATAAAAATTGGACTCATGTTAATGGGACTTACTGTGTTTACCTTGAACTCTATAATACCTCCTTAAATTGTTTTACACACGATTTAAATCACCCTGTATATTCGTTCATGAGCCGTCGTGACGATTTGTTTGATATATTACATGCCATATCTGGTTATAGGAAATTTTAAAGGGGGTGGTACGTACCATTAGAGCACGTACCTATTCCGGCCATATCATGTTATCAATAGCTAATTCCTGTCGTTAGCAAATTGCTGTTAGGCCTAATGTTATCAAAAACAAATTTTCATTAGCCCTAATGTATTAACAGCTATTGTTATCAATAATAATAAACTTAGTAGGCCTAACTAATGTAATCAACTTAATATGGGACAGTTCGTACTTGTTCGTGCTCTGTCCCATATATTATAAATCAGGGTCCGGTTGGAACGTTTGTCCTTTTGTAACTCAGAAAATACTCAAGGAATCTCCACGAAATTTTCCATGTACATAGTTAGTATCACTGTGCTTTCAGTAGGGTACTTTTCATACCGTGTTTATATCAATTTTTCGAAAAATAGAATTGTTTTCAAAGGATGTCACTAGATGGCGATACTATCTTATCGAAAAGTTGAACAGACTTTTGTTTTCGAAGTATGTCACTAAATGGCGAGGCCAGATGGCGCACTAAAATCATAGTTTTTTTATCCCCTGGTCTGTGCACATGCGCAAATTCCATTGTTTTAGTCAACAATTGGATTGCTGATAGTTTTGTTGCTAAACACGTAATAGTCGGCTGCGAGCTGACAGTTTTGTTACGTTGTACGATCGTTAAATTATATTGTTAAGTTTGAGATGTAGGCGAATTCATGCAATAGAGGGGACTGAAATCTCTTCTTCCATAAATACAGCAATCCAATTGTTGACTACAACAACAGAATTTGCGCGTGTGCACAGACCAAGGGATTAAAAGACAGTGCTAAAATTTAGTTATATACTATTGTAACTTTTAATTTGACTTATTAATATTATTTTATTAACTAATTTCGTTTATAGAAGCAAAATTACTATATAATGATAAAAGAGACCATAGCTTAAATTTCAGCATCAATAATGTAAAATTTCATCATACAAACCAATGACGTATATTAAAGATAGACCCGGAAACCTTCCAGCATTCTTGAAGTGCGAAGGTCCGCCTTCAAGAACCGTTATGGCCGAAAGTGAGCAAAACTCATGGCTAAACATGAGGGTACCTGATTAATAATTCTTTCACACTCCGATCACGGAATGATAAGTTTATATTTTCGTTAACTTTGTATTTGAAGTATTTTATAATATTTTATAAACAATTTTTCGATCATGGTTTCAATTTCAATTTCGTTTCGATCATCTTTCAGTACGTATTTTCGATTCATGGTTGTGGAAAGTGATTCCTGATCCTTTTTCGTGTCTGTTTGTACGGTTGTACGCGGAAACTTTGAGGAATAGTTTTGAATTAATTATTCCTTGGGCCCAAAATCGTCAAAAACAAAGAAGCCACACAGCTAACAACACCACGGCTCACTCCTGCCCAGAACTGCCATGGCTTCAATTGGCTTCACTTTGGTGGCGATGTTAACATTAGGATTCGGAATCTACCTTTAATATACGTCATTGGAACAAAGAGCCCGAGCAACGCCCCACGGCCATATCAGCTAGAGTTTTGTTTTCAAAGGATGTCACTAGATGGCAATGCCAGACGAAGAATGTTTCATTTTATTCAATTTTACGAGACTTTCAAGGTCACAGGTATATAGTTTCAGGAAGTTTGCTTCTCTCACGATCAGTTATACGTTGCTTGCTCCCGCTTGTCGAGCTGTCGAAATCTACATGTTTTTGCGCCACAGGGGAAGACATACAAAGTTGTTTACCGAAATGGACTTGAATGCACAACTACTTTACAATCCATGCCTAGCTTGCCTGTGTAGCTGATTTATTTATTTTATCATTTTTTTTCATTATTTACTTTTGTACATATAATTTAATTTTTCTTTGTTCCCAGTTCATTATTCATAAATCATCATTTTTAGTTTAAAGCCGGGTAATTACTAGAAAATAATAAGCTCCCTAAGAATAATGAAAATTCTTTTGATTTAGAGACCGATCTGCCCTTTCAATAATCGTCAATCACGTGCATCCTGCACGCGCACCATCTCATTAACGTTTAGAGCACCAGAAGACTCGAACCTATGTGCTCAACATTCGTCTCTTCCAGCAATTCAAAACATGCACTCTTTCTATTGCAATGCAATGCATTGTTGGAATTGTGTCTACAGACGGACGGACGGACAGCTGGACAAACCAATCACATAAGCACTTTTCTAAGAAAATGTGCTAAAAAAAAGGCCAATATTGCTTTATTAGTCCTCTCATCTATCTACCGGGTGATACATGATCAGCATGTATAAAACAGGACCTAACTGACTTCGAAAAAGGACTCATTGTTGGTGCTCATCTAGCTGAAGCCACGATTGAAAAACAAAGCAGCTAAATGGATTCTCGAAAGATGCGATATTAGTGTATTCAACCATTGGAAAACTGACCCACAATCTTTGTCTAAAAGGCATAACTGTGACTGAAAGGCAGCAGTCATGAGGGAGACCATCGTCATTTAAAACCTTTTGTACGGAAAATCAGGACATCCACTGTGCAAAAAGAGACCGCAGAATGCTGAAGAGAAATGCCGCATTGAATCGGCAGAAAACATTCGCAATTCAAATGGCAAATTCAATGAAAAATTCGTAATTCAAAAGTAACGAATTCAAAGCTGTCTCCGGATGCAACAGTTCGTCGAAAGCTCCGAAATTGGGTTTTCATGGCCGAACATTAGCGCAACGAATAATAATTTTCGCTTGCAGACGTGGTAAGATAGAAGAAAGTGGATCTGTCATATGGAGCGACAAATCACGCTACACATTCCGGCAGTCCGATGGACGGGGAGAAGGGTACTTAGCCGACTGAATTGTGCCCTAAGTCAAGTTTGATGGTGGGGATTGTGTACAGATAGTAGTCATGCAAATGACCTAGATCTCAACGCGCCCATAAAACCTAACGAAACAAAGAAACGACGCATTGATTTCTCTGGTCTGAGGATGAACGCTTCTGTAATTTTGCAACACTTTCATTTGACGTTGATGACCTACCCACGAAAACAATAATGAACAACCGCATATATCTCGTCATTACGATTTGTTTGATATATTACTCAATATATCTTCCCATTGATAATTGCTAGGCAGGAAAATAGAGATACCATTTGTGCACGTGCTAATGAACCGATTTAGATAATATTTGTAACTGGTTCGTGCCATGAACCATATTCATCGACTGATGAAAACAGATTTTGAAAATATTTCATAGCCTCGGAGGAGTTTGAGTTACAAACAGACGGACACGTTTCCCCACACTGATAGCCTAAAGCACCTTTCGGTACTTACTAATGATTGAAATTTGAAATGTTGTCCAGTTATTAGAAGAAAGGCTGATTTTCATTTGTAGATCTTCAATTCATATAATAACTTGTCAACATCTCACATTTCTTCTTCTTCTTTTCAGCCTAAACGAATTTAATCGTGTGACTGAGAAGTGGATATAGAAAGTAGGCTTTTATTAATAATGGAAAAATACAAATGTCCATCCCCTAGGCGGGACTCGAACACGCGACCAAGCGACTCAGAAGTCAGCATGCTAGCCTCTTCGCCACCTAAGCAGTCTACATTTCATATTTCAACCACTTGGTGAATTCTTAAACAGATGCATTTTTTAAAGTTTATTTTATTTACTTTCTATCATTATAAATTACGTAAAGGAGTATTACCTCAATAAAACCTTAAAAATAAAATGTAAATAAAAATTAATTGATAATAAATTTATCAATGCTACAAAACTCTAATAATGTTATTACCATTAAACAAATAATTATTTAAAAAAATTAAAATTTTTATCAATTTAATGTTAATACTGAATATATATTTATAGTTACTGAATTATACTATTGTTTCTAAAAATTATTAATGTGTTTAAGAAAGAAAAAATAATATTTTCCATGGTTCCTGTAGGGTAAAACTGCTATTCCTCGGTAGGAGTAAAGTACTGAATAAGGAAAGTAAGGACACTCCGCCATTTCTGTGCAAAATTCCTTCATAGAGGAATGCTAAAAAGGTCAAATCGCAGGTTATTATGCAACAACATTGCAAGAACCGCAAAAATTATTAATAATATTAATATAACGAAGTTATTATAAAAATAACTGGCATAATTATTAGGAATTTTGCACAGACATGGCGGAGAAATGGCGGAGTGTCCTTACTTTCCCTATCCAGTACTTTAAGTAAGCAAGGTCTATAAAAGCAAGGTCTTTTATAGACCTTGTAGGTAAGAGTAAAGCACTAGATAATACTAGTGCTTTAGGTAAGAGTCGTTTTTAACGCCATCTATAGTGTGTCCTTGTCAATAGCCCAACTGAATAGGACCTGTGCACAGACCAGGGAATAGAAAGACCATGTTGCTACCAATGGAAAGTAGGTGTTACGCCTAACGTTATCAAGAGCTAATTTCCACCATTAGCAAATTGCTGATAGGACTAATGTTATCAAAAGTAAATGGCCGTCAAAAGCAAATTGTTGTTAGGCCTAATATTATCGAAAGGTAATTTCTAGCAAGAGCAAAATTGCAGTTAAGCCTAATGTATTAACAGCTAATTAACAGCACGTATTTGTTATAACCTGTCCAATGAAAGTTGGAGTGGGCGTGTCCAGTTAAACTTCCTATTTCAATTGTTAGACATTGTTGATTCTACTTTGGCAACAATGTCTAACAACTGAAATAGGAAGTTTAACTGGACACGCCCACTCCAACTTTCGTTGGACAGAGTATAATTAATGTTATCAACAGTTAATTGTTGTTAGGTCTAATGTTAACAAAAAGTAATTGCTATCAAAAATAAATTGTCTTTAGGCCTAAAGTTAGCAAGAATTAATTACTATTAGTAGCTAATTGCTGTTAAGCGTATTGTTCTCGTCAACTAATTGTTGTTAGGTTTAGCCTATTAAAACTAGTTGCTTAACTCTAATAATATCAGCAGCTAACTGTTATCAGTAACTAATTTTCTGGTAGATGCATTGATCTCAATAGCTTATTACCAGTAAGTAATAGTTTCAACAATAGATGCTTATGTAGAATCGCTCTAGCAATAGATTATAAAGATACAATAGATGCTTACACAGATCGTTTCAACAGTAGATGCCCTCGGCTTCCAATAGTTCGATTGTATAAAAATTTATTACACTCTCCTTTTAACCTTTCGGTACTTGATTATGTCCTTAGGTCATTAGTACCTTAGGTTTTTCGGAATGATAGGTATATACATTTTCACAATATGCGTCCGTCCGTCTGTCTGTCTGTCTATTGGTGCTCTAGTGTTCGAACGCTTTCGAATTTTCGACTTCCATTTTTGCCAAAACGAAAGCCTGAGGTCGTTGGTAGAAAAAAAAATCGAAGAACTACTTTCGGTTCAAAAGGTCCCAAATAACAGAGAGGACCACGTTTTTCTTTATGTAATTCTACTAGGGCTTTTCACAATTGTATGGTCAAATTTTGCATATACATTCTTCAGGCAATTTGAGGCAAGTTTGTCATATAAATCCCTCTTTATCCTTGAATTCCTTAAAATCCCATCGGTCCTGGGCATTTCGATTGCCTGAGCCGGCCAGGTGGCCGAGAGGGCTAGGGCGTAGACTTTCTAGTTCTCGAATCCGCCTGGTCGTGGGTTCGAATCCCGCCATGGGCATGGATGTTTGTTAATAAGTAGCTAAAAATAGTAAAGAAAATTCCACGGCCTGGATTCGAACCAAGGACCTCTGGGTATACGCCCCAACGCTCTAACCACTAAGCTACCGCGGACATGGAAGCTGACGCTATCAAACATGCCCTATGAGCATAGGCTAAAGCTCGGCTCCTTGTTCGCAAGCCAGGGCTATCTTTACTATTAAATGGCGAATATTGTTCAAAGAATAATTTGAAAAATGGTCATTGGAGGATTTTTTCACGCCATTACCTCCGATATTAATTAATAAATAGCGAAAAATAGCAAAGAAAATTCCACGGCCTGGATTCGAACCAGGGACCTCTGGGTATACCCCCAACGCTCTAGCCACTGAGCTACCGCGGAGGTAATATCGGAGGTAATGGCGTGAAAAAATCCTCCAATGACCATTTTTCAAATTATTTTTTGAATAATATTAGCCATTTAATAGTAAAGATAGTCCTGGCTTGCGAACAAGGAGCCGAGCATTAACCTATGCTCATAGGGAATGTTTGATAGGCGTCAGCTTCCATGTCCGCTGTAGCTTAGTGGTTAGAGCGTTGGGGCGTATACCCAGAGGTCCCTGGTTTGAATCCAGGCCGTGGAATTTTCTTTACTATTTTTCGCTATTTATTAATTAATACCGGAGGTAATGGCGTGAAAAAATCCTCCAATAACCATTTTGCAAATTATTCTATGGATGTTTGTGTTTGTCCCGGGCTGTGTACAGATATAACTTGTGTAAAAGGCGCAAAATGACCTTAGTAGTCGACGCCAAAATTTCTTATAAACCAACCAACCAACCAACCAACCAACCGATTGCCTGACTTGTTTACTTTGAAAGAATGAGAATATTGACAAGGAAATTCAAATAAACAAGCAACTTATTGTTCTAAATGGGAATGAACTATACTCTGTCAGTTAATTTTCCAACTTCACTTGTTAGACATTGTTAATTTTACTTTGCAACAATGTCCAACAATTAAAACCTAACCTAACCTAACCTTTCTTATGTTTCTGGGCTGTAATTCTTAAAAATCGTTGAGTTTTTGATAACTGAAGATCACTATTCTACTAAATTAAACATATACTAGAGAGATCCCGTCATAACTTGACGGTAAATAACCCATCTCCATTTTATTTTCCCTGTAATGTTGTTTATTGTTATCGTCCTTAATTGTTTACGTAATTGTTGTTGATTTGATCATGAATGGTAGCAAAGCTGTTGAATTGTGATGCCATTCTGGAGAGGATTGTTTGGTTTGCCAGCGTAAGCATTTCCATTGTAAATTAGCGCTAATTTATGGTAAAAATGGACAGGAAAACTAAATTTGACAAATCTACAGACCAAGACCTTTCATTTAAGACCAAAATGAATTTTATAGATGCAGTAGTTTTCATCAACGAACTGTCGAAAGAATCACCCTTGCAACTTAAATATACAGGGTGTTTCATAATTGGTGTCCCGTCTTTAGGTCCAAATAACGGCTCAAGGGGAACAGATTGGGGGGAAATGAATATTGCTTATTTGGTTTTAATGTCCCCTAATTCAGAATAAAAACATTTCGCGTCCCTGGGGGTGAAGGGGTAAATTTTGAAAATTTTAATTTTGTAAGGGTAGGGACTAGACCCCATGTGCTATTTAGAAAGTTGTAGAGCATCATGTAAAATGTGGGTTTAGCAAAAAACCCGGTGAAAAAATCTCATCCCCTCCCCTTTATCGAGTGGGTAAAGTGAAAGGTATGGCTAGCCGATGTGGACAAAACCATACTTATTAAAAAACAGTAGGGCCTACAAAGGATATTCCCTGAGATGCCACTCATTCTTCGACTGCTCGTGTGAGCAAATTTGCATACGAGTGGGGTCAAGACCATTAGCTTTTCAGGGTAACGACTCATTCATTCTCATTCATTTTCAAATGTACTGTTTTCTAATAAGTAATAAAGTTCTAATAAGTTTCTAATGAATTTTTCTGTTTTTGTCTACATTAGCTAGCCATACCTTTCACTTTACCCACTCGATAAAGGGGGCAGGGCATGAGATTTTTTCACCGGGTTTTTTGCTAAACCCACATTTTACATGATGCTCTACAACTTTCTAAATAACAGATGGGGTCTAACCCCTACCCCTACAAAATTAAAATTTTCAAAATTTACCCCTTCGCCCCTAGGGACGCGAAATGTTTTTATTCTGAATTAGGGGACATTAAAACCAAATAATCAATATTCATTTTCCCCCAATCTGTTCCCCTTGAGTCGTTATTTGGACCTAAAGACGGGACACCAATTATGAAACACCCTGTATAGATGATGCTCAGACTACAATAGTCAGGTGACGTTTCAATCCGTCGTTAAACGTGCAACAATAATGCAAAATTGTCAGTTTTTATCCTATTATTACGCATGCGCGTAAAGGAATTTTGAATTGTAAATTAACGCTTATTTATGGTAATAATGAACAGGAAAACTAAATTTGGCAAATTTGGGGACCAAGACTTTTCATTTAAGACCAAAATGAATTTTATAGATGCAGTAGTTTTCATCAACGAATTGTCTAAAGAATCAGCCTTGCAACTTTAAATATATAGATAATAAATAAACAGACACTGCTAGTTTGCTAAGATTTTTATCTTAACAGATCAATGAAGAAAACAAAATTATTAGAAAAACAATATCCGTCTATCTTTAAATAAACAGTTGTGAAAAGTCCTTGTATTTTGTCGATTAATGAAAAAAATAGAAGCTTTACAATGATTTTTTTTTTTTTTTTTTTTGAGAAATGACTAATAACTGGTTTTACCTGTTATAACCGTTTTTTCAGGCTGTGAAGATGATGAAAATAGAAGCTGATTTTTTAAAATCTGAAATAAGGTATTGTTTACAATAAAGATGTTATTTACAATGAGTTTTGATATGCAAAAATGGTTGGTTAGGAAACAATTGATTGTGCAAAAATTATATGGGATAAAAGTGGCAATTTTTTTTCAACTATATGTAACAAATTCTACATCGGACTCCAAACACGAAAATTTTCAGTAGGATACAAAGAGCATAGTGCATCATTCAATACGAAAAACAATAAATCCATCTATAAAAAACACCTTCTCGAAACGGCATACTTTCAAACCCATCAAAGAAAATATGACCATAGTACACAATTCCAACGATCCTTTAAAATCAAAATTCTAGAAAGTATTGAAATCTGCAAACTATGATATTTTCCAAATTTTAGCGTCCATTTCTGATCTTTTATAATTGAAAGAAATTGATCACAGCCTGAAGAAGCAAGTCGTGTATAAAAGGCGAAACCGGTTGTTAGTCGTGGCGGCCCCCCCCCCTCATAAAAAAAAAGTATTCGTAAAGTATCTATCTTTTTCATTAATATCTTTCTTATATTTCTGTGTCAGCTTATTCCTTAATTCTTTAATTTCGTGAATGGATGATCAGAATAATATAAATCTTCTGGGCTTGAAGTGAACTTTCTTATCTAGATCTACTTTGAGCGCTAGTTCGCGTTATGACAAACGAAATTTCGATTTTCTATGCAATAAACAATTTCGGTTTATATCAATAAGAAATATCTGATTTAATACCTTTGCCAAAGAATAACAAATGGAAAACAGATCGATGGAAACCATCGCTTTTGCAAACTATTGTAAACGTGCTTAGCATGCCGTACTGTACGTGCTGCAAATAACCAATTTCCTGCTCATAAATATCGACATTATATAATATGAAATGCTGCAGGACTGGATATTTTGATCATTCAGTGCAATTCTGAAGGATGAAGTAATGAATATTATCTTTCAGATTGACGGGCTCTGAAAGATAATATTGAAGGAAGGAAAAGGAGAATGGCTGAAAATGCCGAAACATTGAAAAAGAAGTAATATAATTCGAATGGGCGTGATGATGACGAGCTATAAATATCGTCAATCGTCATTGTAATCATCAGTAATGAAAAGAGCCGGTTGCTTTCAATTAAAACTTTAAGGAAATTAGAAAAATATTTAATCGCACACTTATTTTAAATGTTGCGTGATAGCTATTTTTTTACGTATACAAATACTGCTTGCTTTTAAGCTGGCATATCCAAATAGGTGTCATGGTAGGAAAAATGCATTGCCGTCGGTGGTGGATATATAGAAAAATAAGTAAAGAACTGCTACTCCTGCACATCTAATGTCATCTTGTTTGAGTAATAAATTGGTGTGAAAAAAATTCGTGGAATAGACTTATTGATTTGCCCTTGTAATTTTGATTTTATTGTTCTCCCTACATTTTTACAAGTTAGCAAATTTTTGCTGTAGTGACATCTTACTGCAATAATGAAAGAAACCAAAACAATAAAATCAATATTTACAGCAATATTTTAAATGCAGTAGCAAAATAAATTTCTCTAGAAGACCTAAATAGCTTATAATTAAAACAAGAAACTTGGCAATAATTAATAAATGTATGCAACGTTTGATGAACTGGAATCACATAATCGTTTTAAAAATAAAACTGACACTTGGGTAATTCTGGGCTTGAAATCCAACTATAAACAAAGGAAAACAAGTGAGTTCGTCACGGAAACACTTTTACATTGTTGTTGCACGTTTAAGCACTGTTGGCGCTCACTTAAAGCAATCGCCGGAACCACGGTATAAGAAGGAACTGAAAAGCCACCGTAAACAAAACATCCTATTGAGGGTGCTCAATTTAAACATAGCAAGTGCATCTATGCTAAGAGAACCAAGAAAGTTTTCTTTAATGCTTTAATTATTAACTACTAGCTGACATGCCCGGCGTTGCTCGGGTGTTTTTTCATGAGATTTTGCAATACTTGAATATAAATAAGAACACATGAAAAATCCTTAAAGTACACTCACATGACAAAAGTCATGAGACAGGTACCTAATAACATGTGGGACCTCCTCTAACCCAGCAAACTGCCACAGTGCGAAGTGGCATTAATTCCACAATTCGTGAAGACATTTTCAACTATTTCGACTGGATAGCTTCCCATAATTGCACGGTTGTTTGAGGTGCAGGAGCCTGTGAACGAATGGCCCTCTCGAGCACATCCCAAATGTGTTCAATTGGATTCATATCTGGTGATCGGGGTGGCCATATCATGCGCTAGAATTGCCCCGAATGCCCCTCAAACTAATCGCTAACAATCATGCTCAGATGGCATGGTGCATTGTCGTCCTGGAAAATCCCATCTTTGTCAGGGTATCTGAAGTCCATGAAGGGCTGCAGATGGTCAGCAAGCAGCTGGAACATCTACCTTAACCAAAGGACCCAAGCCATGCCACGAAAAAACACCCCATACCATTATGGAGGCCTGTACAGAGCATGCTTGACAACTTGGCCATGACCTCATGGGGTCTGCGCCGCACTCGGGCCCAACCATCAGCTCGTATCAGCTGGAATCGAGACTCACCAGACCAAGTCACACGTTTCCAGTTATCAAGTGTCCAGTCGATGTGTTCATGGGCCCAGGAGAGACGTTGCTGATGATGTCTTGTTATTAGCAAGGGCACCCTCGTGGGTCTTCTGCTTCCATATCCCATGGATACCAGATTCACTGCACAGTTCGCATCGATTTAGCTCTTATATCACGTCCCTGGTTAAAATCTGATGTCATCAGGCGTAGTGTCAGTTGCCTGTTAGCGATGACTATCCTACTCAGACGCCTTTGGTCCCATTCATTGTTGGTACTCTCGGTAGAATCTTGGTACTCTCGTCAAGTTGGTACTCTCGGTAGAATCTTGAAACTGGACCGTGGAATGTTGAATTCTTGAGCCATCTCCGATACTGAGTGACCCACGCGTCGTGCTCCACATACCAGGCCACGTTCGAACTCGGATAGTTCTCGCGTGTAGCTATTGTCACATAGAACACCTTACCTCTTACTCATGACAATGTAACTAAACCTACTGATTCCGATTTGCATATTTATACTATTTGCACATGATGCAACTGCCACTTGAAAAATAGTCCACTGCTATCCCATGACTTTTGGCATGTGAGTGTATATATTTACTTTGGAAAACTGAAAAGAATTCTTTAAAATGCTCGCACTGGAATTTTTTGTGTCCAATTGGGTTTGTCCAGGAAAATTCGACATTGCATCCTTAACATTTTAGAATCTCAAAAAAAGGCTATGAACATTGAATTATTTCTGTCTATATAAAAATACTTTATAGACGAATTGAGAGAGTTCAGGAATTGTTCAGAGAGTTCAGAGAATTGTTCAGAGAATTGAGAGTTCAGAGAGTTGTTTAGAGCCTCATCAACATGTAACCGATTCAATAGAGTTGTATTCAGTCACAGAGCGTGGAATCATGTCCTGAATGTGGTTGTTTATATTGATAGTATCAGTGTTAGCAGCAAGGATTGCCCTTTCACATAATGAGTTGAAATCTTTATAATTTTCTAATATGTTTAGATGAACATTATCTATAACTTCTCTAAAGGAAGTTACTACATTACAGAAACAATATAAAAATAAATTTTATCCAGTTATTAGCTCATTAGGGAAAGTACCTTCATCTTTTCAGCAAAAGCTAGAGCAGCTGCACCCCCTTGAATTTGTACTCTCTTATTTGTTTTAGAATAATTTCTTACATCTCTTCAAAGAGTTTAATAAAAAAAAGATAGAATAATGATTATTATTTATTAATTAATAGATTAATAAATAAATAAATAAATAAATAAATAAATAAATTATTTATTTATTTATTACTTTTTTGCCTTAATGATTCACGTTTTAAAGGGGATAGTTATAATTTATTTATTTATTACTTTTTATAACTATCCCCCTTAAAACGTGAATCATTAAGGCAAATCCGTAGCCGACGAAAAAAACAGGCTCAGGCACTGAAAAATCACCTGATCTTCTTGTTCGAAGCATTAATGTAACCTTCATTGTTTCCAATAAACGAAAAAAAACACGACCAGCCAATTGTTGACGCAAACACGACAGGTTGATTGTTCACACATGCAAGCAAAGAAACATAAACCAAGTCTGTTTCATAAAGATTATTAATTTCATTGTTTTTGAGAAACTTATCTCCAGTTTTAGATTTTTTCCATCATTGTGATAGTATTACACTGCTGTGTGTTAAATTTTATACCTTACTTCTAAATTGCCTTTTAAAACCGGACAAATATACTTACATTGCTTTTTATATGTATAGATAAATTTGGTGAAGCTTATTTACTTAAGTTGTCAACTTATTTAGTGACAACTATATATGGACATTATACAAACTGGATTTAATATTTACAGATTTGGGAATTTTGTTTTTATTTAATAAATTTAATTTTAAATAATAATAATAATAATAATAATAATAATAATAATAATAATAATAGATTTAAAATGAATTAAGTTTTAGTCGCAAGGGATAATTCAAAGTGTGTTTTAAACAAACTCCCTAGATGCTTAATAAATCACACTTACATATTCTACGTAATTCCAAAATTAAAATTAATATTGAAATATACTTATGGAAGTTTTATGCTGTGATGTTCGATATACTGCAAACAATGTAATTTAAAATTTTAACGTACATTAGAATTAAGTTATTAATCTGAGAAAAAATTGTAAATTAAAAATTAAATTTTGTGCTAATTTCAGATAGAAATTTAGAAGAAAAAATAAACTTAATAAAATAAATAAATCAAGCTTGTTAATTCAAACTGTCTGCAATTAAAGAAAGAAGCTAATAACAGATGTTCATTTGAACATAGGAGGCACACTTGAACTTTCATAAGCAATTCTTTTTCCAATAATTCATATGCATTTTTTCCTTTAAATTTCAAAAGTGACGAAATAAAAAAGTTTTTTAGGCACGGTTTATGGGTCTTGTTGTACGTAAATTATTAATGAGTTATGAAATGTTAATGGACATAAATTAATTTATTTTTTCGCTAGGTACAGGAAGACGATCGCCGGCAAATCTATTATTAAACATGTCAAGAAAATAACTTCATCTGGCAAGGAGTCAAGTGAGAAACTAGCAAAGACTTCAAAATTGCCCCGCCCAATCTAAAATTGGCTTCCAAGCAATCGACTTTATGTGAAGCATGTGATTTTTGACTCTTCCCATTTGTACGTTTGCTTCTATTATAGGGGCCATATAAATAACCTCTGATCCTTTCGGGTCGATGCGAAAAACTTCAACAAGAAATCAATTCAGTTGTCTCCTGCACTCCTGAACATTTAAAAAAAGAAATAAGGGAAAAGAATATCCAACAATTCTTAGCAAGCCATCGTGAACTCGATTTTGTTAAGGAATTAAAAGAAAGCACTGCAAAAAAATTTGTCAAGTTCATTATGGAAAATAAAAGAACGAAATCAACTGGAAAAGTGAGAAAAAAGTTTAAAAATAACTTATTTTTCCTGAACTAAAGATTCTCTAATGTTTTTATATCTCCTCTATTATAAAGAATCACAATAAGATTTTCCATGGCATTTATGCAAATGAATTCAATTCATCCTCATTAAATATCATTGTCTAATGAATTTTATTATGATTACTAACCAAATTCAAAAATAAAACGCTTAGTTTCTTAACATGTTTGTAAACACTTTTAAAATAGATCCCGAATGTTTTTTTTTTGGGGGGGGGGGGGATTGGAAAAAATAATTATACGCAGCATTAAAGTTATCGCTTTCTCGTGACTTTCATTGAAATTCTCCAAGGAAAAGCAATACTAAATTTAAGGTTTTTGATTTTCCTCCCTTCATAGATAAAACGCGAAGTTGCATTACGGTAATAGAGTAATAATCAAATTACAAATTGTTAATTAATGCCTTTCTTAGAGAAACCTTCTATGAAATGAATTTTGCTTTAGAACTATTCTTGCCTTTAAATTTTAATTTTCTATTTAAACATAAAGCTACTATAACTCGTATATAATATAAGCAGTTAATATGAAGCTACTTCATTTGCATGAGCTGAACTAAGTTTAAGCTATAGTTCATCTGCCATATAATCACTAATAAATAAGAGTGAATGTGCTTTAGTTATATAGATTTGCGAAAACTTTTTCATTTTATAAAATATTTAGTATGTGCCTTTATGTGGAATATCGAGTAGGAATACACGGTGGTTTCCAATTTCAAATGAATTATTATTGAACAAGACTATTATCGTATCTATAAAAAGTCACGAAAGTAAAAAATAAAAAAAACAAGAAAGAAGAATAATGTATGATCTAGGATAAAACTGTCAGACATGACAAATGCCCGTCGTTGCACAAAGAGCTATAAAAATGTGATCGAAGAACCGGCCTCTGAGACGCCAGTTAGAGTATATGAAAATGCTCATCGATGCCGCGTTTTCACGTTTTCAGTTAGATGTGAATGAGATAAAACGCGCACGTTCAGATGATTATTATCGTTGAAGACACATTTAAATTCTTGCCACCAAATTTAAGCTGGATGCAATATGCGCTTGAAATAATATTTATATTATCTCAATGCATTAATTTTGATACCGTGGAGGTGCCAACAAATATAAAATGAAGATAATTCTGTACATATGAACTGTGTATTAACTATACACACCTCAAATGTAAACGCGGAAAAAATCCGAATTTTAAACGGTCATCGCGAGCTCGTAAGTCGCATTATCGCAGTGATATGGAGTTGGTTATAGCGAGTACGAGTGACATTCACCTATCGTTGTTAGACCTAACGACATTCACCTGTCGGCTAGACATTGTTAGCGTTTATCTTTTAGTTTATTCAACACTAATCATTTTGTATTTGTTAAATTCAAAACAATAGTCATTTAGAATCATATTAACCAATCTGAATAACCCTGTACTGCAATGTAAGCAAGTTCCGATTCATATTTTTTTTTGTGCAAAATTAGCATTAAAAATGGGCACCTACTGACAGTAGATTAATGGACTCACGCGGCGATCATGTGACTTAAATCGCCTGCAATTATGCAAAAGATCATTGTAAAAGAAATGGTGCGTGCTGTAGATATCGACATTCGATAAGAGTGTAACTGTGGGATGCCGCCTTACTGGACGGTCCAGTAGAGAAATTCTGCTAAATCAACTGTAGTATTCGTCCTCAGTAAGTGGAAGATGGAGGGACATTGCAATAATGCTGACCGTTCCTGGCGACCGAAAATTCTGACGACCAGAGATCGTAGAACCCTGAAATGTGAATTTGAAAAACCGGAAATGCCTCGTCTGGATACAACCAACAGCTATCCTCAGACTGGAGTTTCAAGCAGCAATAGGGGTGTCTGTTTCCATTGGAACATTGCGAATAGAGGCATATCATCTTGGATATTCAGGTAGAGCAGCCGAATAAAGCCCCAAATCGCGGAAGACCCATAAGTCTCAAATTCTCAAATGGTGTCCAGACCGTAGCAACTGGACACTGGAGTAATGGAAATCGGTTCTGTCGAGTGACCAGTCAAGGTTCACATTATTCGATCTGATAGACGTGTGGCGGCTATCCGGGGAACGCTTTCTGCGAGAGTGATAGTGCCTACCGGAAATTTGATAGTGGTGATATTTTGGTGGAGGGGGTTACATGTACAGAGGTATTGGACCATTGTGGTTGTTCGTAGAAACATTAACTCACAGTCATAATGTAATATTCTGGACAATGAAGTGCTCCCAACACTAGCGTTATTACGTTATTTCAAGATGACAATGCCAGGTGTCATGTTGCTATTTTTACCAAACAGTGGTATGAAAGGAATAATGTTCCACGTTTGGATTGGCCTGTACAGAGCTCTAACGCCATTGAGCATTTTTGGGATGATTTGAAATGGCGGGTAAGGTCTCGGGAGAAGCGGCCAAACTCCATCCCCTCTATGAGATGGTGAAAAATTCCATTGAATGTGCTCCACAACTTTGTTTCAAGCATGCCTTAGAGGGTGGCCACAAGAGTTGGCGTCACCAGGTTCTGACAGTTCGAAAGATCCAGACAAATATTCTATGTAGATGTCTAATTACATTTTGGTAGATAATATACACTGTCCTGCCAAAAGTATCCGGACACCCCTATGTTAATATGTGACCGCATGCATATTAAAGACACGATTCATCAGGTGCTACAGCAGTGACAACACCAGTCATCATGCGAAAGGTTTGAGAATTATCCGACTTTAAGAGAGGAATGATTGTAGGGTGCCACATTAGCGGGGAGTCACTTAGCGAAATCAGGGCTTTGACTGGGCATCCTTGCTCGCTCCACTGTGCACGATATTGTGCACAAACACGAAGAGACAGGTGCAACAACGACAGCAAAACGTTCCGGGTGACATCCACTCCTGTCGCCGAAAGTCAAACGGGCTCTGTCTCGGGTGGTGGTGAGGCATCGCAAAGGCACCCTGCTGGACATCACTTCTGCTTTTGTATGGGACGCAGACATCTACTCACCAGCTGCAGCCCGTGGCCTATCAGTGCAGCGTGCCCTCCTTGAGATTGGCTTCTGTGAGAGAGCCGGAAAGAGGAAGCTATTCGTCTCAAGGGTGAATCCAGTTCGTCGTCTGCGATAATTTACGGAGCGTCGTGGGCGCGATGAGCATATGGTGTGGGCTACATTCTGTACAGCAGGCGTAGGACCTATCACCGGTGTTGACCTGTGAGTGAAATCCCCACGGTACCAAGAGATATTGGAAATGCTCCTTCCTGGAGCGATGGTGGAGTTCTATGGTAGCGATTCTCAGTTCGTGGTACGCGTACCACTGGTGGTACTCAGGGGGTTAACTGGTAATATTTGGAAAGGGTCGTTGGCAATGTTTTCTTATTTGTGGTTTGTTAGTTATTTTCTTTGAGTAGTACGTGGTTGTTAAAAATTTAGTTTTAATGGTACGCCATTGTTAAAAATTTTGTTTAAAGGTTGAGAACCGCTGTTCTATGGCACCTCAGCAGGACAATGCCCCATGTCACGCCGCTCTTTCAAAACAGGCATGGTTCGCCCGTGCGGATAGCTGGGTATCACCCCGGCCTGCGTAGAGTCCAAACTTGAACCCAATCGAAGCATGTAGGGGCGTGTACGGATGCACATGCCCCCTGTCACGAATCGTCATCAAAGCTGGACTGTTTGACAATCGAATGGCACCGTATCACACCACGGTGTGTAAACAACTTGTGGACAGCCTTCCTCGTCGTGATGAAGCATCAAATCATTACGAAAAATGATAAATTAAAGTTGTTCTCCTTTAGGACGACCTATAAGTGTTTCATTATTAACTCATATTAGAATTTTAGTATATAAAAAAAGCTTTCTTTGAAATGCTTCGTTAGCTATTTTTTTTTTCCTCAAAAACATGGAAGGTATTTTCAGTAATTTCAGCAAAGGGTGGCCCAAAGCATTACTGACGACAGCATTTCCATAGAGGGCACGTGAAGGGGGTGTCCGGGTTATTTTGGCAGGGCAGTATATAGTTTATCCGAGTTTCTTTTAGTTGATATTTTATTTATTCCAGTGAACGTTTAATGATTGTTTCAAAAGACTGACTGTATTGTTGCTCTTTGCAATAATTGTAACATTTCTACGCGTGCTTTATATTGGTGGAGAGGCTTACTATAAGTTGATATATATAGTTCACTCTATCTATTTATTATTACGAGATGCTACTACAATTCGCGAGAACTGAAGATACCGTCCAAACCATTAGCACTATAAAGTTGCGTTACTAAGTGCTTTTTGTTGTATCTCTTAATCACTAGTTTTCTGACTGGTCTCTGTAATTGCAAGTGTTTCTGAATTTGGATGTGTTCTTCACACCGTTTTCTTGTGTCTGGGGTTAGCGAAATGGCGGATGTTAAGCGGCCAAAAATCTCCTCAATAAATTTTGCTTCAAGATGAACGAAATTGTAGCCGAAATCCGGAAACGAAGTTGTAGTCTTCGCAATGGAAGACGTCATTCTTACCGCGGCCAGAAATAAAGCGCGCCAAATTCGCAGAAAACTCTCATCATTTGGATAGTTCCATTGAACGCTTTTGATTGAAGACCATTGACGGCGATTGACGGTAGGCTGGAAATAAGTATCTTATTTTCTTTTGCACAGTCACTTGTCCTGACAATTGTAGAAACTCTCGGTGACGATTCAAGGAGAAATCCCTTGCACAATCTTCGAATTGGAAGTAGAATTTGTTGTAAAAAGAGAAATAGTTTTAATTCATAACTGTTTTAAGAACTAATATGATTAGGAATAAAGACTTGGCCTTGTGAAATTAGTTAAATTTCTAATATTTAAGTAGTTCATTTATTTCATTGACGTAGAAGCCAGGAACGGGAACGGCTCTGGCACAACATGAGGAAGACGGGGAATTATAGCCTCTAAAAAGCGTCTAACCGCAGTGGCAGTTGTGAAGAAAAATGATATTGTTCAGTTTATCCCGCAACCCGCATAGTGTTCACGTGAGCTCGGAATTCAGTTTTGTGATTAGTCAAAAACTCGATTCGCACAACACCGTTCCTAAAAGACAGTCCCTACTAATGACACTCTTCATATGGCGCTAATCCATTGACTGACGTCTCGTTTTTGGATCTTATTTGTGTGCATTTGACTTGTCCCTTGTGAGAATCTTCTTCAGAAATTCGTCACCTTTGGCCTCGCATTGGTCCAACGTCGCCTTCAGAAGCTCAAATCCCTAGTGTTTCTTCAAGCAGTGTACAGCCCAACTCTTACGTCATGTGATTTTTTTTATCTGCAAAGTAAAGGAATAACTGAAGAGTAATCGTTACATTTCCGATACAGAAGTTTAAGTTACTGGCCACCATTGGTGCCGCTTCCACTTCTGTGCCAAAGGAATGAAAGGACTGATTCAACGTTGGTGCTAGTGTATTACTTGTGTGAGTACATAGAAAAGTAAATAAATGACATTGAAGAAGATATCCCAGTCGTTTATTTTCTGTTACCCATTTTGTCCTGTAATACGGGACAACATATTAGCATACCCCATTGTAATATCTTCTTTTATTTACTTTAAATATTCTATTGTGGGATCTTTTGATAAGACTCTAAAAATGTATTATTGGAAAGGAAGTCGTTTACAATCAGCGGATCTCTCTTTGCGATCAGTTTCATAAATAATGACTGTAGCATTGCCCTTGTCAGCTTTCGTTAGGATTTCTTTAATTTTTTTCACAACTCGGCAGCCGTGTGTATCTCTTCCTGCAGTTTGCGGTTGATGGATGGGGGCGCTTATTTTTTGATGGCTTAGCTGACGAAGACTCTGCCGTTATTTCTGTTCTCTGATTGGTTCATTCTGATGACAACTTCGATTACTAACCTAGTAATCGAAACTAGACATGTCATCAGAGAATCACAGATTTGGATGTTTACATTAGATAATTACTTTCGCTCGTAGTTGTTGCTTTTTTTTCTCCCTTTCATGTGTTTTTTCTTCATTCTAAAAATAAGTACAATTTAGTTTTCTTACTTTGAAAAAAAAATACAGACTGTCTAAAGTAAACAAAGACCTGATTTTTTAAAATGTCAATTGCATTTTTATTTTCTTGATAATAACGAACAACACTGCCACCTATAATCACATCGGTTAGGTAAGAATTGAGTGAACACAGTCACAGATCTGAGCTTTATATTAACAAAATAGTAAGTATCATTTATTAATATTTGCAATCGCGTAACAAAATTAAATTATATACTGTATATGCAGAGTGTCTCATTTTAAATAATACAGTTAAATATTTCGAGAACGATAAAAGCTAAAGAAAAAGATGTTTCAGACAGAAGTTGCAATATTTCAAAGCCAATCAAACACACACACACAAACACACATCAACTTTTTGAGAGACACCAATTTTCAAGGTTCATTTGTAGTTCAACTATGATTTTTTAAAACCAAAATATATTTTTTATTGCAGAATCTGATTCAGCACATTTTTCTTTATATTATTATGTAAGGAGTTCTCCAAAATAAGATTTATTTTCTTGTAAAATTATTTATTTATTGTAATCCATTACGTCCATCCAGGGCCTGTGTGGACAGAGGCCGACGAGTTGGGTCCCTGGATGGACCTGGATTAACGGCTGCTACAAGATGGTCGCAGCAGCCGGGGGGGGGGGGGGGGAAGATCGTATCTCGCTGATGGTCGCCCATCCAGTGACTAGCCGTGCCTGATGTTACTTAACTTCCCTGAAGTTGTGTGTTTAGTGGAAGCCCACCAGGCCACGGCCTCCCCCTGATTAATTCAAACTATATACATTTTCGTGAATTTCCATGGTAATTGATAGATTTGATGTGTACACATTCTCGAGACATATCGTTAATTTCTCTGCGCCGTTTTAGCATTTATTCATCTTTTTGTGCAATGTACAAATGCATAACAGGAAACACATATGGTGTTTCGAAGTAGGGGTCAAAGAAGCTAAACATGGGGCGGGGAGGGGGAGAGGGGGAAGAATGATAAAGGAGAAAGTAATTCCCTAAGAGAATTAGGGAAGAAATATTTAAAGAAGGGAGAAAAGGAAGTTTAATGAGGAGTAACAATTTTTTAATTAGATATAAAAAGAAAGGGTAAGATAGATGAAAGAGTCGATATAATTAATAAAAGGCAGATAAAGTAGATAGTACGAATGTGAAACGAAGATGAGGGCAAAATGACAATACAATGGTGAAGCTAAAACTAACTGGATTATGGTGATGTACAGGAGAGAGAAAGGGAGATCAAAGGAAAATCCGATTGTATAATCTGCAAGTGTATAACAAGCCAATTCTGAAAGCAGATGTAAAAATACGCCACAAAAAGAAATAAGCCGGGGGGGGGGGGCACTCACTGAAGTAAAAAGGATGGAAGTAAGCGGGAGCAGGGTCGAGAGCAGGATGTCAGTGTGTGTGCAGAGAAATTAACTATATGTCTCAAGAATTTGTACATTGCAGAAATTGTTGTGGAATAAATGTTAAACGGCGCAAAGGAATTAACGATATGTCAAAAAATCTGTACATCGCATAAAAAGAAGAATACATGTTAAAATTGCTTGCCATACGATATTTCAAAAGGATGGTGCACCTCCTCACCGTGCACGCGCTGGATAATTTCCCTCAGCGCTGGATTGGCTGCCGTGGATCCATTCGCTGGCCGGCTAGATCTCCAAATCTTACTCCCTTGACATAAAAAAAATATTTTCCCGAAACTAGCCGACCACTGAAGAAGACAGGCGGCAACGTATAAGGAATAACCCCCAACATACATACTCTTTCAGATTGCATACAATATTTTCAGTTCGATTACATTTGTGTATTGATGCAAATTGGGATACTTTTGAACATGTAAAAATCTTTGCTCGTTAATCTATATAGGGTTCCCCACAGCTAGAAGTCACATGGATTAGGTCTGGTGAACGGGCAAGCCACGCATCTGGAAAGCGTCTCGACAGAACACCTTCATTGAGACACTTCGTGCTACTGTTCAGCACGCCGTCCTGCGCTTCCAGCATGTCATCGACGCAGAGGGTGCGCATATTGAACAGTTCCGTAATGCATTACTACCGTCTGTATATGATATTGCAGCGCCACTTTTCCCCTGGTGGCAAGCGTATGCACTAATAACTGATCGATAAGTACGACGTATATTGAATGATAACTTAGTATCAAACGTAATACCTAAAATTTTCACAGTGGATATGTTATGGCTAGACCTTAGCACACAAAAATACCGATGTTTTTCTTTATTAAGTACCGATTTTCCGTTGGGATTCTCTTCCCCATGCTCTACGTACCCTAAACACAAATGTTTCATCACTATCCGTGCAATAACGCAGTCTCCAGCCCGCGAAAAGTGGGGAACTCTAATTACATATATAACCATTCGGTATAAAAAGAAGAACGCTTGTTTGTGGGTTTGTTTGTATGTTTGCTGCTTATACAGATCTACGCTTTTATTCCGATTTGAAGAAATTTTGAAATCTTGATCTTGAGAAGGTCACTGTCTACATGAGATTTCGAAAAAATAATATTTATCGAGAATAATTGATTCTCTAAATGATAGCAACGCGTACTAATAGGAGGTATCTCACCAATAATATGCACCAACCAACAATATATACCTCGTGATCCAACTGTGCAAGGCAAAGTTTGTGCAACAATAGGCAGACCTTGTTTGTATCAAGAATGGTGATAGCAACACCGAATTCTAAAAATGATATGGTAATAAATATAAAAATTAGAGAAAATGCACCAGGTTCAACCAATCAAATACAGTGCGTCCAAGAAGTCTGTAGAATGAGATTTTAATGAAATATCTGTATATTACATTATGTAAATAATATTTGTTATTTTAGAAATGAAGAAAACGTAGCTGAAGCACATAAGATATAATGTTTTGAAAGCATTCTTTCAATTATTCAATGAATAAATTAAATTTCTTCAAAATTGAGCTGTCCCAAAAGTCTGGATAAAAACCTGTCACCCACAAACAATAATGTAATTACCCATTTATGTTTATAAAATAAGGTGATTCATTTTCTCTGTCATTCAATAAGCACATAAATGTAACATTATATCTACTCATCTCTCCTTATTAAAACAATGGGTGATAACAAAGAATTCACTGCTGAACAGGTGATAAAAATTTGGAAAATGAAATCCGAAGGGGCAGCTGTGAAGGATATTGCTGTATGCATTGGGAAATCAGTGTCTGGTGTTTACAAAATTTTGAAAAAAGGTGAACAGTGGAAAGCAAAACCCCGCTCAGGACGTCCAAAAGTGACCGGTGTACGAGGTGATCGAAGAATTGTTCGACTTGCAACAGAATCTTCTCTCTCAGTACGAGAAATTGCACGTGAATTTAAAGGAGAATGTTCGAAGAGTACCGTGTATAATCGCTTGAAACAGGAGCCACATGTTATCTACAAAAAATGTGTAAACAACCGCCTCTGACTGCTGCACACCAACTCGCAAGACAAGAGTGGGCACGCAACCACATGTCCTGGACATCGGAATGGGAAACTGTCCTCTTCAGCGATGAGAAGAAGTGGAATTTAGATGGGCCAGACGGTTGGGCATGCTACTGGCATGACCAGCGTAAAGAACCCAAGACCTTTTTTACTTGGCAACCGGGCGGTGGCTCTATCATGGTTTGGGAGGCATTTGGATACAAAGGAAAGTCCGAGCTGGCAATTGTTACTGGACGACAAAAATCCATAGGCTATCAGCATACCTTAGAACATTACCTTCTACCCATCGGGCAACAAATTGGAAGACCCTGTTGGATTTTCCAACAAGATAACGCTACCATCCATACTTCCAGATCAACGAAAGCATGGCTAATAGCTAAGAACGTACACGTCCTGGATTGGCCAGCTAGAAGCCCGGATCTCAATCCCATTGAAAACCTCTGGGGGATTATGTCTAGGCAGGTGTATGCTAACGCGAAGCAGTATTCAATTACGGAAAGCCTGAAGAAAGCAGTGTTTGAAAGCTGGAACAATATTCCTTTACATTTATTGCAAAACTTGATAACTTCGATATGTACAAGAGTTCATGATGTTATTGCAAACAAAGGAAAACACATTAACAAGTAACTCGTGTTTGTTTGCAGAAATCTTTTGATAATTTTTTTATTTTGTAACTGTTGCTCAGATTTTTTGGACAGCTGATTTTTGATGAAATTTATTTATTTATTGAATAATTGAAAGAATGCTTTCAAAACATTATATCGTATGTGCTTCAGCTATGTTTTCTTCATTTCTAAAATAAGAAATATTATTTACATAATGTAATATACAGATATTTCATTAAAATCTCATTCTACAGACTTCTTGGACGCACTGTAGTTATATATAACGTTCATTTAGACATGTAAATTAAATCTCAAGACTGACCATTTTGTAAGTTTCATTAACAAAAATATTTTGAGGACATACAATTTACAGTCAACCGTTGACAGAGAGACCCTTGAAGCGGCCAGTCTATTGATGAAAATGGGTGAGCAGACTGGGGAAGGACGTAGGTCTTTAGCTTTTGTGAAGTCAGTCACGAAGAAACAATTCCTCTCTCTCTCCCTTCCCACCCATTTTCATCAATGGGCTGGCTACTTCAAGGGTATCGTTGTCAACGGTTGAATGTACTTGCTTACGTCGAGGATCACCCTCTTATAAAATGTAATGTTTTTCGGGCTTCCTGATTTCTTGATCATACGTAATTTCAATTTTTGAGAATCAGCGAGAAGGCGTCGGAATTTGTAACAATACATAGAATTCCTGTCGTTCGAACTTTTCTTAGAATTGATAATTATTTGAACTTAACATTTTCTAGAAAATCTTTAAAAAGGAACAGTAATTGGAAATAATAGAGAGTCGCAGACTATTGAGAAACTGCGGAAAGGCGGTAGAGAAAGTCGTCCCTTCGCTCGATGCTGTGTCAGCTTCGCCAGCGCACTGCTGCAACTGAGCAAGTGTTAACAGAAGAAACGGCGCGATTAATAGACTACACCAAATGATGAATGTCCAAGTTTTGCTTCAAGACATCGAGAGAATGCGAATTGCAACAACAGATTACTAAATAGTGAATAACCCCCACTCAGATCATGTACATCCACCGCCACCCAAGAAGAGAAAAAATAAGTCCCATGGAAGAAAATGAGGTCGCCTATCGAACACCTGATGGAGAAGAGTCGGCCAGGCGACGAAAGAGAAGACTTCAGCGCCGTTTTCGAAATCGTGCGACTTTTGACCAAGTAGCCAACAACCGGATTGATGTAGTTGCATTGGCGCTTGGGGGATTGGAGCAGTGCATTAAATAAAAACTCTCCTTGCATGCAAGATGGTCACTGCTTTAAAAGAAAGAGAGAATATAGGTAGAATAAGTTATAACAGGTGAATATGGGTATTCGTTGTATCGTTTAAGTTCACTACAGCAGCAGGGTGAGTTCACATCTATAAAGATTTTAAATTAAGATTACGTTGCGAAGAAATTATTTAGGCTGGCTGTGCCCACGACTTCATTCGCCTGGAATTTTTGAATTTGTGAATTTTTAGATGAACAGTGATTTTTTAAAGGTCAATATTTTGATTTCTTATTCTGTATGAGTTATTAGCCCCCCCCCCCTTTTATTGGAAATTTTGGAAATTTTTTTTTGGTTCGGAATTCCATGCTGAGCAAGTCTTCAATTGGAATTTTTCGTGTATCTGTTACGGTTTTTAAGATAGAATTTGAATGTGTCCTAATTTGCATATTTGGGATGATGAAAAGTGGACCATGGGATAGGTCACCCACAACTTCTTATTCATTGGATTAATCAAAATTGACAAATCTGCTTCGATTACGAAAATAAAAGGGGGAGGGCTCATTTTTGTATCCACTCTGTATATTGCCACCAGCTCTCTCAAATGCAAGTATGTCGCGAGCGAAATACAAGAACTACAGCCACAGCAAGGGCTAAAGAAATGTCAGATCAAACTATTGTTTCATTTTCATTCTAGTTCTTCCCAAACCTACACATCTTATTCTCCGATACTAAGTAAAACTCACTCAGCTATACACAATATTCCAACACGAACGAAGCCAGATAGAGCTGCTAGAGGGCCAAAGTTGGAGTTTCCTAGTAGTTCTATCTCCAACTTGGGAGCCTTTTAAAAAAATTCTTTTCGGTTTTTGATATGATTTTTTTATTGCATTAATTCTAAGCTTTTCATAACATAATCGCTACGCTTTCTTAGCTCTCAATCACTATCAATTTCGCCAGTTCAATTTTAGAAAAATTAGAATCTTTACTTAAACTTACAAAGTTGTACATCTATCATGACTTTTTAACGACACTCAGATATCACTTAGATATCACTTTGCAAAATTTCATCGGGATATCAGCTAGTTAAAAATAAAAACTAATAAACATGCAATTTTTTTTGATTAAATTTTTACATAAAATAAATCTTATGCAGAAAAATGTGCTCAATCAGATTCTACAATAAAATTATTGTAAGGCAGAATGTGATCATGTCATTTTTTACAGATTTTTATTTAAGCGTCTAGATTATCTCGATTCTCAGTATTATTAGTTTCCAATATGCATGTCCAAAAAGCCTTCAGAAGCTGATTTTGGAATATAGTGATCTTTTATCACCTATCCTTTGCATATTCTGATGAATCGCAATATACCAAATTATTTAGCAAAATTTCAATATCCGTACTTTGAAATGTATTTTTTCTTTTCGTGATGAATAGAAATGCCTGGTTTCAAGGGCAGACAATCTTATAGTAATAAAGAACTGTAAAATACTTTGTTTTGATATAATATGCGAATTGCCTTCAAAGCGAATTCCAGAAAATGAAAGATTCTGAAAAGATTCTAACTTTCAAAGTACCACTGTCAAAAATATTTGATATCCAATTTCATTGCTAGAATTTAGGTCGTAAATACTCAATTGCAGTTCTAAACAATGCCATTCGTTTAGAACAAACCTCTCCATTGCCAAATCAGCTAATTTTTACCCCTTGATAGTTTAGAAGTTGAGTAGTAGTAGAATGAAAATTTAAACACGGATTCATGACTAACACTAAGGCTTATTCTACAATCAGGTTTGGCAATCCCAATTGCCTCAATAGAAATAACTTGAGCCTATTTCTTGAAAATACCTGTGATGGCGCCACAATCGCATTTAAGTGGTGTTTGTACAGTAACTGTAGTAATGTTCAATTCAATCAGCTAAACCAGCTACAAAATCTATTGGATAAATCAATCAAAACGTTAAATATAAACATATTTGCGACTTTATTACATTCATTATGTTTTATGTGTTTTACATTACTAGTGTTTTATGTTTTATAATTTAAGCAATATAAAATTTATGCGCGTTGGCGGTCTGAGCCAAAGGTTCCTAGTTCGAACCCAGGCTGTGAAATTTTCTTTCCTATTTTTCATCATTAATATATCTTTTATTTGAATTTTTGGTATGAATAGACTAAAAAAATCAATTGAATAACATAAATCAAGAATGGATTAAGGTTGAATATAATAAATTCTTGTGAATTATTTAAAGAAGTCATTTTGATATAATAATCTTTCTCTGTTTAGTGTTTACTTAAATAAAGTTTTAGGGACATTCAGAATCATAAAAGAAAAAATAAAGAAACAGTGAGTTTATTAAAATTATTTTAAGATAAACAGGATTTAAATTTAATTTGGGATTTAAACTAATATAATGATAAATTATGTTTCATTTTAATATAAAGTCTATTGATTTTTTAAACAAAATGAATCTAAAAGCAGAAATGTAAAGAAATATATAAAATCCTTTATTTCATAATCATTTTGATAATTTTGACAATTTGCCATTTTAATTCTATTAGAAGATAATCGTTGTGTATTATAATCCCTGAAAAAGTAATGAACCCTTACTGTTGTGTAAAAATTGATTATAAATTTTACTAAAGTGACTTCATGTTGTTTACATCCTATTTTATTAATTTGCTTCTGATGAGATGTGTAATCTTCTATTGCATGAAGGACAACATCAGGATGCAATGGGCAATTCTGAAGTGTTCTTTTCAATCAAATCTTCTAATATCATTAAAATGGTCACAAAATTTTTAGATGGCCATAAAAGCTTTCCCTTGTCTTTTAGTACTATTAAATTAAAATCTTGACAAGAAATATCTTTTTCATATTCATTCATTAATAGCATGGCCACTCAAATGTGAAAAAATCTTAGTGGCATATTTGAAAAAAGTTCACTCAAATGTGACTGCAGCGCCACTAAGGAATTTCTCAGTTTTTGGAGTCAACTGAGAGTGGTTGATTGCCGAACCTGAGTTACCAATACTGATTGAAAGATTATTTCCTCTTAATTATGAACACTCACGATAGATGGCAACACCATCTCTACTAACTAAAATTAATATCAAAGGGGTGGTCCATAAATTACATCATCCAAGGGGGAGGGGGTATCGCGGAATGCTGACAGAGAATGACAAGGGGAGGGGGGGGGTTGGATTACACCCAAAATGACAGTAATCATTAATCAATTTAAACTACATAAATAAATGTAAATTTATAATTGACTTGAGGAAAATTTTGAGACACAAGGTCTTAAGCACAGAAAGATGCATTCGAACGGGAACGGGCGAAAAAAAAGGGTTAAGGTCTGAAGACCTCATCCTAATGGCAAACTTATTATTATTTTGAAGCGTATTATCTCCTTCCTCCCAAGGAAGTTACTGGAAAGTAGCAGGCGCAACCACTCCAATATCTTTCATCTGTGGTTGACTTAGATTGAATTATTCCATGTTGCACAATGAAATAAGAACAATGATATCCAGGTTCAAATTTGCAACAACTTGATTTTTATTTTTAATGTAAGCAATTTATAATCCCATTATAATTAATATACAATGCTAATTGTGCTCATATGGGCACTCTTCCATCCCCAGACAATCGTGGGAGAAATTGACACGGGCGGAAAGTGAATTTCTAACAACTACGGGTAGAGAAATTTTTGAACAAATACATAAGAGAATATTATAAACACATAAATAATAAACAAACTGATTAACTAATGCCCTTAAATAACAAATTGTTAATCAATCAATAACAAGCCATGTAAACAAACCAATAAGCAAGTGATTACGTATGTAAATATGGATGGATTTAATGACTGATATGTACCCCATTTTAAGATAAATATAAACGCATAAACGAATAAAAGCATAAGATGAGAAAAAAAAACCTCTTAAACCAACGCTAAAAAATATTCTTAAACAATGAATTTGCGGCGGGCCTATTAACTGACAAACCAGGGGGGAAAAGCAGACATCTAACAATTATTTGGGATAACGAACAAACCAGTTTGTTTACAGCACTTCCGCATGCAAATCCCATTCATCGCAATGACCAGTTTCCAAATTTGTTTGGAACTCTTGCACTGTCTCATAAAGTTATCTCAAATGCATGTAAAAACTATAGAATATTCCCATATGATGCATATTATCCAAGTGTGCAGGAAAACTTGCACAAATGTGTGTGCAAAATTTGTGGTCTTTACTCCCCTTCTGTCAAGCGCAAGAAACTGCACAAAGCAGTTCATGGGAAGACCTCTAATTTGAATGCTCCTACTACAACACTTGCAGTCGTAGATAATATTACCTGCAAATAAGGAGAGATAGACTTGCAGTCATCTATGATGATGGTTTTTGTGTGGCATAGCGAATATGATATTTCTAACGTGTTCGTTCCTGAAGCAACCTAAAAAAAAATACGTCTGTAATAATTAAAGAGGTCGAGATTTAGGCTACTGGGTCGAGATTTAGGCTGTAAATATTTCAGTAAATGGAATGTTTTTCCATTTATGCATTATTGTTATTTATTACCTCGATACATCATAGTTAATAGAATTTAATTGTCACTTTTCGTGTCAGGATGACATATGACTGAGTGGGAGGGGGAGAGGGTTTTAAAAAATATGACATGTACTGACACGGAGGGGAGGGGGTATAAACTTATTTGGAAAAAGGATGACTTAATTTGTGGACGGTCCCAAAGAAGTTTCACATGAGTTCTTAAAAAGCCATTAACAAAAACATTAGGAATTAGGATGAATGGAAAACTATGTCAAAAATTTTTGACACAAGGAGCGATAGGTTTAAAATGGAACACCTTGTTATATGTGTAAAACCGGAGAAGTAACTTTTAATATTTCAAACATAGAATATCATATTTTTCCCCTCATCCCTCTATATTTATGGCGATCTTAAAACGTACTATAACAGAGTTAATTACTTATCAATGTTTAATCAGTTTGAATAAGTTGAATTTATAGTGTCTTGTTATCCTTATTTTTTGTATGCTAATTCTCATGAATTCTTTTTATTTTTCTTTAACAGGATTATGATATGCCAAGTGCTAAATACCATTTCAGACAAACTGAAAAACAAATAGGATAAAATGGCTCGAAAGAAATCACCTCCGATTTTGCAACATATATGTATCGAACAGTTGGTATCAATTTTGCTTCGCATAAATGAATCGATAACTCCCAACAAGGACTTTCCTTGGCTGGTGGAAAATAGGAACCCATTAATTTGTTTACCGAATAACATATTACTAAGATTAGTAAGTTCATTAGGAAAATTAGCAAACAACAACAAATGCAAGATTCGTAAAGAAATCTTACGATATTTATTTTGTCGTCATTTAAATGAAGTCGACTTATCCAAAATCCCTTATCATAAGAGAGACTTGGCCGAAATACTGATGGCAATTGTACCGGTTGCATCCAAACTAAAAAAGTTTATCATTGGTTTCACTAATCTTCATTTAATAACACGTTCACAATTTATAGATGTTTTAAACTCAAACGAGTTGAGAATTACAATGATAGAGCTAGCATTCTCAATGACAAATGTAACTCATTTGAATTTTGATTACATTTGTTTTGATGAACTTTTGGGAGCTATTGGGAATAATTGTCCTCATTTAATGATATTAGAAATTTCATCTAGATTCGTTACGGATGATGGATTAAGAAATCTTTGTGTAAACAGTTCAAATAATAGAAATCCATCACGTGCTAAAATTCAGCGTATAGTACTACATCCTGATGCGGAAGGTATTTCTGCAAAGGGAATCAGAACCCTTCTAGAACATTTACCAAATTTGTATGAAATTGAGGGATTTAACGTTGGAAGAGCATTAGAAGAAATTCATGGGAATAACTATAAGGAGTGTAAAACCATTTATCCGTTGAAATGCTTTTCATATGATAAACATCTTTCCTGCAATCCTTCATTATTAATAGATGAAATTCTCTTTAGAAGGTGTCCTTTTATAACGTACCTAGATCTAAAGGATCCAGATGATGATGAATTAGTTTCTTTTGGAAATCTCTCTCTTCTAAGAAGTATCACTATCAAAAAGTCGTTCAGTGGCAAGACTACATTCGAAAGAGGAGTACTTCCTCTTTTACGAAGAGTTGGAAGAGATCTGCAAGAGTTACATCTTCGAATGGGCAAAATCGACCTAAATTCCATTGCATATTTTTGCCCTACGTTACTTCGTCTGTTTTGCATCACCGTTGATGAAATTCTCGATTTACAGTGGCAAGCCACGACTCCTTTTAAGTGCCTCGAAATGCTGTCAATTCAGTGCAATTCTTCTACGACGTTAAGCCATTTCAATGTAATGACCCTTCTTCTTCATTGTCACCAATTATCCTATCTGGCCATTTTCAACGCTGCTTCTCTGACGGAAGTTCTTTTCAAAGACATTCTTTTTTCAAATCCTTTAAGGAAACTCCGGAATCTTTCGCTATCATACGTCGAAGTTTCTACAAAGGCCATTATCGACTTGTTAATCGGCCTGGACAATGAGTTAGAACTCATTATTCTGCCTTGGGTTCCCGTGAATGATAAAGATATTAGAGCAATCAAAGATAACATCAAGAAACAAAATCTGGATATTGTCATAAATACTGTATATTGACAGTTGATTCTCATTATGACTATCAGATCACGTTTTTTAAAGAATTATTTTAATTGATATATCTTTAAGTAAGCTACATTATGATTATGGGCGGTACAGAAACGAAATGCAAACACCCCTTTATCACGTGTTGTTGAGACGTAAGTTCTTGAATATGTGTAGATATTATTTGCATCTCACACACGTAATAAGGATGTAATATTGGTTACAATGAAAACTTCTTGTGATTTGTTATTCTCAATTTATATTACCTTTATTAATGATAAGTTATGAGTCATCCTAATAATTCATTTATTATTGAATAAAAATTTCCTTTTTCATGTTATTATAACAGTGACAAGAAAAATTAAAATTATTTATTTTCGACCTTAAATTCATGTGCACTTATTCAGCATGATCTTCCCAGCCATTTCCTTCTTTGAGCCGTGTCCGGAAAGTAAATTGACATTAGTAAATTATACAATAATATTGTGTGGCTACGTGCACGTGCTCTAATTACACAGGCCAACAAAAAATAACTTTTTAATCACTTTATAACGTTAAGAGCTGATTCTTATGCTTTTCTTATTGCTGAATCCGTATCTGACCTCAGTTTTTATCTATCCTCGCAGATTCTTGTTTTTCAATGAAACATTTTAAATTATTCAGAGTTTGGGGCCTGATAAATTTCCTTTTGGCCAAAAAATATGAATATTTTAACATTGCAGCCTCTATGGGCATAACTTGGAAACGTGATGTGCATCGTTGACCTGTGTTATTTAGCATATACCTCCTGCTAATAGATCTCAAGTAGATGTTCTTCTCCATGAAAAGCAGAAAAATGGGGTACAATGAAAATGAACGCTTCGCAAAAAAGGGTTTTCCAATACTATAAAGTTTCACTGCACCGACGATAAAAAGAAAGCTGTAAAACACTTCCTTGAAGAAGGCAGATCGCGACAGTTTATTTGTCATATAATTAGGACAGGTGAAGCTGTAGGAAGTGTAAGCTGTAAGAAACTGTCTAGTCAGGCTCCCGTGAAATTGTGGGAGAAACGTGTTGCCAGAGTTCGGAATGCTTTTGCCAAGAACTTGAGTGTTCGTTGTAGAGCTTCTCAACTTTATATGAAGAATTCGACTATGAGTAACATAAAATTCCATAAGTTGGGCATTCCAGCCAGGGTGAAGAGAGGCGCCCCTAAGTGCACGGGATTCCAAGAGCAAGGTTCGAAATCAGTTTTTCGCAATCTCTAAGAAAGCTAGAAGGAAAAAAGTTTTGATAATTGATAATGAGACGTACGTCCCTTATGATCCAGCAGAAGTACCAGGAAGGCATTTTTACCATACTAAGGATTCTTTCCAACTTGCTTATGACCAACAGTTCGATTCCTATTTTAATTCTTCGAAAAGATATTTAATCTGTCAAGCCATGTTCAGGATGGAAATGTCTCGGTGCCATTTTAGGCAGAAGGGACCATGAACGCCGAAGTGTATTAGAAGGAATGCGTAAAGAAAGATTGAAAAGAAAGAAAAACTTTGTCCTTCATCCCCATCAGCTAGATGAAATTCTGCTCTGACCCGACTTAGCAAGCGCCCATTAAATCCGAAACGTGGTCGACTATCTGGACTCTATACATCTGGAGTATGTGCCTAGGAAGAATAACGCTTCAAATGTTCCACATGAAACACTCACCATGATTATGTAAACTGAGTATTCTGGCAAGATAATAGAGTCCCAAACAATAAAAGCTTTCCGAAATAATTGAATCAGGATGAGCAAAAGGGTTAGGGAAACCTATGGAAAGTCAGTTATGAATAAGGCATAGAAAATTCTTCGCATAAGCGGTCGAGAAGGAGCCAGATATGCTCTAACCAACACAGATAAAAACTAGAAATGTTAGAGAACGTTCCTACAAAATTTCATTGAATTCCAGTAAAAATATAAAATTGTCAATTTACTTCCAGGACACTGACCCATGCCCTTTACCATATAATAGTAAAGATAGTCCAGGCTTACAAACAAGGAGTCGCGCTTTAACCTTCACCTGTAGAACATGTTTGATAGCGAAATGCTATCATGTCCATGTTGACTTAGTGGTTCAGGTATCGGGACTGTAACCCATGGAATTTTCTTTATTATTTTCTACATTTAACTTTATTCTAAAATAAAGAAATAAAGTGATAAAATTATTGCAAAACTTTTGACTCGCCCTCTGTTTGTTACCATTTGGATAAATTTAAAGTTTTCTAAAGGTCAAGTGATCAGCAGACAGATTTCAAAGACATTAGCGGTCACGTGTCAAATTGTGAACAGAACGAGATCGGGGAGTTGGAAAATAAATAAAAATGATTTATTTGCGGAGAATTTTACACGCAGTGGGAAATGGAAAAAAAAACAAAGGAGTTAAATAAGAAATTGTCATTTACTCGTCGAATAATAATAAGTTCTATCGTCGTTAAGGACTTGCTTGAACAGGACGATTGAAAGAAGTCTCTGATTGGTAAAGGGTGACGTTTCACCTTGGATGTAGATGATGTCGGGCCGTAAGTATCGGGAAGTAATACTTATTTCACATGGGATAATTGTGACGCGGGCCAGCCCGAAATTCCGGGCCAGCCGCGCTGGATCGAGCTCTAGGTAAGCTCACTCCAGCACGGTTCTCCAGAAATCGATTTTCACACGTGAGAAATATGCGTCTAGTGATAGCGCTTTTCCGTCACAGCTCTATGCTCTTTCTATGAGGAGAAGCCCGAATCAGAGGAAGCCACCACGCGCTTTCGCGCTCTAAAGACTTGTTGAGAGATTGAATGTCCAGTGCCAATTGAATTGTCGCGAAACCTGTAACCGGCCGGGGGGAAACCAACTGCCCCCTGTAACCAAATAGGTTGGGGTATATATCAGTTCGTTAGAGGGGTATATATCAGTTCGTCTTTAAAAGAAAAATTCACTCCGAGCAAAAAAAAACAAAAAAAAAAAAAAACAGTGCCAGTGTAATCTATGCTCTCACAAAAGTGCTTCGTTGTTGTCTTTGTGTGACCATTATTCCCCTGATTCGGGCTTCTCCTCATAGAAAGAGCATAGAGCTATGACGGAAAAGCGCTATCGCTAGACGCTACTGAAATAAAGCGCGGCTCTCGTTTCTCCGGAAGTAGTTGCTGAGCATGCTCTTTCCATCGACGGCTTCCGGCTCAGATTCTCACCTCTTTGCGAGATCAGTGTGCGAGTACCGAGATCGAGATGAACAGCAAACAGAAAGATTCGCTTTTTCTTTTTCTCTGTTATATGCGACGAAGGCGAATGAATAGATATCGTCGTATGCAGATAATGAAACGAAGATGGGAAATTAGAGAAAGAGTGAAAGACGATAGAGGAAGCACTCCTTTAGCTCTGTGCTGTATTGAGCAAATGGTAAGCAAGTAAATAGAAGAATCGGCGACCGCTAGACTACATAAAGTGATGAATGGCCAATTTTTGCTTCAAGACATGGAAAGAAGAAAGGAAATTGCAACAACATCAAGTGTACATCTAAAGTAAGATTACTTGAGAGAGGTCCATCCATTGTGAGCCTTTAAAAAATTTTTTTCGGTAAATCAAGTCCCAGTATATCAATCATGTTGACGATTTTGATGAACGAAATCTTCAACTTGGCCATGTATGCAGCGACGTTGTTGCCTTCTGAGCGTGTATTCGGCTGGAGATGGAGAAATAATCAGTTGTAGCGCTATCAACACAGCAAAGAATGGGCCATGCTTTCAGCCATGTTTCATATCGTCGCGCGTTCGCATTGCATTGTGGGATAACTGGCCCGGGCCAGACGCCTTGGCACGGTTGTGATAGCGTGACGTGCTGGCTCACTTTCGAAGGATGTGGCGCGGTCCAGCTCGTATTGGCTCAGTTTGCATTCAGATGTAATAACACAAAATAACCGGGCCAGCACGGGCTGGCTCGTTTTGAATTATCCCATGTGAAATAAGTATATGATGTCGTCTAACAGAGGATGTTTAACTGCGGAGGATTGGTTACACGTCGGCGCTTGCAGAAACGAAAGCGGGACGGAATTCTAGATGAGCATGCAGCTTACATACAAGACGAGAACAAATGAAAGGTTGACGGTAATAAACTGACGCAGCACTAATTACGTAGTACGAACACAAATAATCACAATGCTGAAATAGCGGTGGCTTCCGCACGGTGGAATTATTATAAGACACAGTAGGTAAACGTTGACACTAAAAGGCGTCACACACACAACACGTGAATCATTTCACGAAGCACAAATATCAAACACAAGAACCAAATCAATAAATATCACTATTCCGAAACTAACGTTGGAGATTTGGTAAAAGAGAACATTGATTCGTATTGCTATAAACACACTTCACTAAATTCAACTAGTCACCAAAAGAATTGCACAATAACCACACTGATGCACTGACCAGCTAAGCACACAGGTATATCATATTCAAACATGCACAACTGGGTGCGTAGAATCGAGCTTTCAAAACACAAAAGCACTGCACAACGAAGAGTGTCACAGTAGCACTAATTACAACAAACACTTATGGCACCTGACCTCTTCGTATGCATAAAATATGAGGAAGGCAAATATCTGGGCTTGTCGTGTAACATCTCACGTCTCGAAACACCTCATGGACGGAAATTACTCGCCACAGCACTCAAGCGAAAATTTCCTCTGTGAAAGAAACCAGAAGATAGATATAGTCGTCAGTTCGATGAACACTTCCAATGGGTAGAATTACTCACGTTGGGAGAAAAATAAGAATTGTAACGAAAAGTCTGCAGTGCTGTGCGGCCGGGAAAAAGACGTCATTTGTAGATAGCAAAACAGAGTCTAAGCTCGATGGGAACGATTATTACCCGTAGATAATTGGCAAAACATAAAGCTTGTGCGTTGGTGGAAAAATTCCCCCTGTCCCTCCCTCGATATACTCGTCGAGAGAGAAAGGAAAGATTCAGTGGAATTAATGTCTAGTTCGGCGCCTGGGAATACCACACAGACGTAACGAATGTCTATTCAGAAATTACAGCTTATCACAGACAAATGGCTGAAAGCAGCAATGCCTACCTGACGGGGCAATTGACTCGTTGGCTCCTCGTCGACGGCTCCGCCGCTCGTTTCCTCACTGCTTGTCGGGTTTACCGGCTCCGAAAAAATGTCTTCGCTGAGCGTAGGTTTATAGGACGACTCAGTGGAGGCTGTTCCCAAAATCTCCTCCAACGCAGGACCGATGAGGTGCTGAATCCTACTCCATATCAGCTCGTTGCCGGCGGGAGTTTCGATAGGCTGGTCGCTCGTCTTGGCGCGTGATGCCTTCTCGCGTCGTGATCTCGTATGGCGCGGCCGCCGTTCCTTTTCCGTCACGGCGCCGTCCTCGCTGCTCGCTCGTGCGTTCGCAGCGGCTCGCTCTCGCCCATCGGAATTGGTTTTACCTCTCGGGAATCGAGCTCAGGCGCTAGACGATGTTCTGTCGTTCTCTCGCTCGACCTCATGCTTTCCCCTCTGTCCTTTTTCGTGTCTCGATCTCGCTCTTTCTCGGATTGTCAGACACACGCTGTTGACGTCGGTCTTCGTCACGGAGGCTCGAGCGCGTCACAATCTTTGAAGGATGCTGTTTGACACGTGACATTAAAATCCCAATAGATTAAAATGCGTATTTTAGGTCCTGGTCTAATAAAATTCACTAAGATATTCAGTGGTTACAAGATAAGTGGCTGCCCATAACCTGCTTATTACGTCATCAAATTTGGGCCAGCCTTCGGACAAGAAAATATCCTAGATATGAAACGCCGGCGAGATACGTATCCGAGGTTTCATCTCTCAGTATTTTCTTGTGGTAAGAGGTTTTTCCTTCATATACAAGCAATCTCTTATCTAAGTGATAAAATGGACCATAATGGTTGTGCTGGTTTCGCCTTCGATGATATACCGCGTGTTTCAAAAGTTCCCGAACTGTCCCTTCTGTATGTAGGGAAAGCCTAACCTATGACAGCAGGAGTAATGTTCGGCCAACCACTAAAATAAACCATGTGCTGAAATAAATTACATAAAATCAGTTTTACATAGTGGCAAAGTTTCTCAAATGTGTTTATTTTATTTAATTTGTTTGTTTTCACGCAATAAATGCTTTTTAAACTGTTATTGTACCGGTATAAGCTTAATACCGTATACCGTAGGTTTTATAAATGAAACTTCTATTTTTACTTTAATCTTTTATTTTACTCTCATAGTATTCGAGTATTTGCATTTATGTAAAATAAATAGTGGGATTCGTAAAATAAACAATTGTCTACCAGCCCTTCAGCATACCTGCACAACAGTACGTTATGCAGGGAAAGTCATCTCCTGCTTTCGGGAACTTTTAAAACACACGGTATAACGAATCTTGGCACAGCTTTCACTCCTAGTGTCTCTCTTCTTGGTTATCTGTTTTCATTATTCTTCCTCGATTTCATCTATTATAGAAATAAAATGCAATCTTCGTCCCACACCAAACCGTCACTTAAATTTTGCCTTAATTTTTTTCTTCTTCTTTGCTCCATATTATTCCCAAGTCTTTCGTCCAAAGGCAGACACTCGGTGCTTCTCACCGTAGGCCTGGTATTGCTTTTCCTGTCTTTCCTCGGTGCAGGATCGATCGAAGTTTTTCATGTTATTAGAATTCACGAAAATTACCAATATTATATTTGTTGCTCATCAAGCATTTGTTTCTAATTTCGGTTCGCATATTTAAATTCACTACATTCATCCATCGAAGTAAAAAGAATAAAGGAGATCTTCAAAAGACGATCGGGAGAGGTTGAGATCGAGGGTTGATTGAAAAGAGACATGTCAGTCTGCGAATGAAGATAATCTCTATATATGGAGGTGTGAAAGTAAAAAAAAAATATGGAGAAATTCCACATCTAATTCTCCGTAAGAATTTAACGACGAAGAAGCAAACAACAGAAGACAGGGAAACCACTAATCCACATAACGAATTTATTCCGATGAATACGTTATGTGGATTAGTGGTTTCCCTGTCTTCTGTTGTTTGATGTCCATCTCTGGCTCCTCATTTTTCTATTTAGACGAAGAAGCAGCTTTCTTCAAGCTATGGGCATACTTTATTCGATAAAAGAAAGGACAACGAAGGTGCGCGGATAATAAGTGAAAGAGGCCCGGCAGACGAAATACCCTGACTATATATTTCGACCTTTCCAGCAGCATTAAGGTAGGAAAAACACTTCGATATTTGATTCATAAGGGAATTTTTATAGCACGAAACTCAATAGAAACAAGTGAAGAAAATTTTTTTTTTTCAAAAAACAACGCTTGTGTCAAAATTAGGTACACATAGCGCCATCTCTTGAGCAAACAATCAAACATAAGCCAATTCTATTTCATCTTAATGCCCCCCCCCCCCAACTTTGGATTTTTTGAAATTTTTTTTTTTAGATTCATGCATTGTCACTTCATGTATGTGTACAAAATTTCAGCAAGAACGGACTAGTGGAAGGGGTTGAAATATTGATCACAAGATTTCATCCACCAAACATGACCCAAATGACGAAAGTTACATAAGCATTGTAAAAACGATGAGAATCGTAACTTCAAAGTTGAGAATCGTAACTTCAATTGAAAGATAATCATTGCGTGACGTTATTGTTGTCTACTTTAAATATATTGATGCTTGTGTCAGTTTTCAGTGAGTCGCTGCAAGTAGTTTTTTTTGCTCTTACAAAGAAAACAGTATCGATTGGTAACTATTTGTTATAGTTTCAATTCTGACCTTTTTTCAATAGTTAACAGAGAGTTTTATTGTTAATAAACTTAACGGACACTCAACACGTATTGCACCAAAAGTGTTGAGTAATTTAGTACCACGCTTAACCATAAGTATACAACCTGACAATTCTTTATTGTTCGAAAATACTTTTTCAATGATAAGAAATGCTAAAGAAGAGCCGAATCAAAGTTCCAGATGTGAAGCCGCTGGAAGTCCATCGTGCTTTGTTCATCGTTCATAATTCCTGTCCTTTGTGCTTTTCTTAGAATTGATAGTTATTAGAATTTAACATTTTCTTGAAAAGCTTTAAAAATGAGCAGTAAATGGAAATAATGGAGAGTTTGCAGACTATTGAGAAATAGTGGAAAGGCAGCAGAGAAAGCAGCCCCTTCACTCGGTGCTGTATCCCTTTTTCCAGCACACTGCTTTAACTAAACAAGTGGTGAGTGACCCTGTGGCCGTCGATGCAAATGTGTCAACAGAAGAAACTGCGACTGCCAGATCACACCAAGTGATGAATGCACCAGTTTTGCTTCAAGACCTCGAGAGCAGAATGTGAATTTCGGTTTTTGCACTTACTGTATATTGCAAACTTTCGTCAAAAAAGAGCCCGAGCAACGCCGGGTATATCAGCTAGTTTAATATATACAAGCAAGTCATGTGGTATTCACAACAGATTTTTTAGGAAGTTAATTACGAGTACCCTCGCCCTTAAGTTGGTTTTACATTAGCACGCTTTGCTAGTGGGAAAGGCTACCCGGGCTGCGCTCGCTTTGCTAGTTTACATTAAAAGAATCTTTCCCGAGTAAGTGACTACTGCAGATTTTTTAAATCGTCATTTCCTCTTCCTTTGTAACAAACATGAAGCCAACATGTCGATAACATTAACACAAATTCAAAAAACGATTTTTACGTTTATTCTTTTCACATACTCCATTGCTTCGTTACCCGGCTTATCTTCCGCCATTTTTTCTTATGTTTCAATCACTGATCTTTATAACAACCTTCGTTGCTATAAAGATAGATGAGCCTCGTTTTCATGTGCAGCCTCGTTTTCGCGAAGCGAGCCGCACCACCCGGGAAAGCCAGTTCGGAAAAGTTAGCGCGGTCATCTTACTCCCGCACAGCCTCGTTTTTGAATAGTGTAAACAACTTTCGCGGGTACAGCTAATACCACCTATAATAAGGGCCTGGTCACTGAAACGAGGCTGTAGGGCGTGGCTAATCGTATTTCCACCAATAATAAGCCCTAAATTTTCCTTTTGATGATGACGTAACACTGTATGGCGTTTCATTGTTATTGGTACAGCTCGCTACTTTCCCGGGAAAGACTGCTAGTGTAAAACCAGCTTAATTTGTTACGATTTATATAAATACCTTCCAAAATGTAGCGGAAGGACATTCTTCCCTTCGCGTTCTGTTTATAGGTAGTCAACCCCTTCATCCTCTCCGGGTCAAATAATGAGTCAATGACGTTTTAAATGGAATTTTTTTCTCTATCTATCACAGCTCAATGGTTATTTTCCGTAACTTCTCAGCGCTTACCCTAGAAGTTTTGGAAATACTTTTATTGAATCGGGCACGCGCCTTCCCTATAGATAGACCTGAGTTTTAGTCCTCTTACGCACTGGGACTGGTTACTATCAACCAAGTTGCCAGCAACCTCGAAACAAAACCACGTAGAATAGTTACCGTTTACGCACTTGGTTGGGCAACCAGATGCGTAAACGACAACTATTCTAATAATGTCTTGAGGTTGCTGGCAACCTGGTTATCAGCAACCAATCGCCAGTGCCTAAGAGGTAGGGTTACCAGAGATTGTTTCATATGATTGTCTAGGACATGGTGGTCAAAATCTAAGACACGTAGAAATAGATTAACACACGACACTCCTGGCTTATAAGTCATATATTTACTGTCGCATTAGTTACTTGGGGGGGGGGGGGGGGCAATAAATGCAGATAAAGGGGCAATAACAGATGACCGCAGGATCCACTACTTAACCGTACACGGGAGGATTAATTTCTTGTTAATAAATGTACAAATGTATTTCTGCTTCACAGCTAAAGCTCCTCCTTGGAATGTTTACAAAATTTTATTAGGGTTTTAGCATCATCTAAAACCCTATTAACGACGGTACAGATGTATGTAACATGTATGTCACACAGAGGACGGAGCGAAAAATATAGGGAATCCTCTAGGGTGAATCCTGCCATGTGTTTTTGTGGTTTCCCCAACTGACTTCCTTTCAAGTCTATGGAGTTATGATTGCGTTTGAGCAATTTGTGACGTCAGAATTTAAAGAACTCTATTTGAAGTATAGCGAATCCTCCCGCTACTGCTCGTAACATTTTGATGCCATAACTTTTGAAAGGATTAACCTAGAGGCTTGAAATTTTGTACACACGTAGGCCCTATACAGAAGACGGTGCGAAAAATATAGCGAATCCTCTTGGGTGGCCCGTGGCTCCTCAGGGGTCACTTGTATGAATTTCATGGTTCCTTTTTTATCTTTTGAACGAAGAGGGCAAAAATCCTGAAATTTCGTAAATTTGTAGTGCGGTTCTAAAAAAATTAAAACCAATATACAAGAAAAGTGATATAAGCCTTTAGGGCCCCGCCGGAGGTCCCGAGGCTCCAAATACAATTGAAGCTGTAACAATTGAACGGAACGACCCAGGAACCTGGAATTTTGTATATTTATAGTGTGGTACTAAAAAACATAGCAAATATACAAGAAATGTGATGTAGGCCTATGGGGCCCGCCAGAAGACCCCAAGGCATCAAATACAAATCAAGTTGTAGCTTTTGAACGGAAAGTCTAGAAACTTGAAATTTTGTATATTTTTAGTTTGGTGCAAAAAAAAAACAATATAGAAGGAAGCTGATATAAGCCTCTAGAACCTCGCCAGGGCCCTCGAGGCACCAAATACAATTGAAGCTATAACATTTGAATGGAGAGGCCTAGGAACCTGAAATTTTATATATTCATTGTGTGGTACTAAAAAAATATTGCAAATATACAAAAAAATTAACATAGGCCCCAGCAGAGCTCCAGAGGCCCCAAACACAAGCATAGCTACAACTTTTAAACGAAAAGGTCTAGAAATCTGAAATTTTGTTTACTTATAGTAGTTTAGTAAAAAATTAGCTAATATACACGAAAAACTGGTATAAGGCTCTTAGGTCTCCACAGGGGCCCTGAAGCCCAAATCACAAATAAGCTCTAACATTTGAATAATAAAAAGGCCTAAGAACTTGAATTTATATTTTTACAGTGCGTTACTTAAAAATTATAGACAATATACACGGAGACCGGTATAGGCCTCGGGGCCCCAGGCGGCCTCAAATACAATTGAAGCTAGAAAATTTGAACGGAATGGCCTACGGTCCTGAAATTTTGTTTAATCATAGTGTGGTTTTTAAAAATTTAGCTAATCTATATAAAAATTTTATAAATCTCTTGGCAGGGGCCTTGCAGCCTCAATCTCAAATCAAGCTATAAATTTAAAACCAGAAGTCCAGAAACCTGAAATGCTTTATATTTATAATGTGTTGCTTAAAATTTTAGCCATTACACACTAAAACTGATATAGTCCTCGCAGGCCTCGGCAGGGGCCGCGAGGCTCCAAATACAAATCAAGCTATAACTTTTGTACGAAAAGGCCTAAGAACCTGCAAAATTTGTGTTTGTGCCCCTCCACTTATTCTTAGTCTCGAACCGCTACTGCTCGTAAAATTTTGATGCTAAAACTCTTTTATCGTTGAATAACGATGCCTTAACTAATTTTTTTCTTTTGTTTTCAAGTAAATCTTTTACGCCCTTCACGTGCGCCCTGTCTAGAAGGCTTATCGGATTTCTTTTCCGTCCAACTGTTGTTTGTGGATGTGTATGTATTTTTTTCAATGTATGTTTCGGTGTTGTCTTGCCTGTGCGCTTTGCTCTGTCTTTCGCTGTCTTTAGTCCTGGAGGGGTAAGATTCCTGTGTTAATTTATCCATTACTTTACTTTGTATTTTTTTTGTAATCTTTTACTTTATTAGTATTTTTTTTTATTATTTCCTGTTTTTTTTTTTCTAACCGGTGATTTATTCCCCCTTGGTGGCATCCTAGCTCCGATTGCTTGTCAGACTTTTGGTTCGTTACGTCAACGGCCCGTGCCAGGGACTCGTGCACCAACGTTAACCTCAGCTTCCAATTACCTTCAGTTGCGTGTTGTTTCACTCTACATATCAAGATCCGGAGGCTACAACGTCGATCATTAATAGAGTTAATCTACTGTTTTCTGACTCTTATTTTTTTGTGATTTTATTCTTTCTTAATTCTGAAAATCCATACTTTTTTTATTAAAACTCTAAGATTTTTTTTCAATTCCAAGTAAAATTGCGATTTGGGAACTACTCCGTTTTATGAAGACAGACCTTCACTTTCGGATCATCTGATGCCCAAGTTTCCTTGAGTGACGGTTAAACTGCTCCATTGAACGGATACTAATCCGCTCTGCATTCAGTAGCAGGAGTCAACTATCCATTGCTGTTTAAACTCTGTTTTCCGCATTTGTTCTTTTCTCTCTTTTTAATTAAAACGGAAAATGTAATAAAGGATCTATTTTGCTTGAAGTTAGCGTCCGTTTTCATATATTGTTTACTCTTAGTTTTATTTATGGGAATTCTCTTAATATAAAATAAACGAATATAGCTTTTGGAACTTTAAATAAAGAACAGTTTTTCCTTTATTGTAGGGTTCGGGAATATAAGTTTTAAAAATCTTTGGGGCGATGTTTAAAGAAATCCTTATCATAAACTTACACGAGCATGTTAGTTGGTAAATCCCTAATTAAGTTTTATCAATCTTAACCCTTCCTATCCCACGGATCATTAGAAGATTGTACGTGCCACCATTTGGCACGTAACAACTGGTATAAGGCTATTGGGTTTCGACAGGGGCCCTGAGCCCCCAGTCACAAATCAAGCTATAACTTTTAAACCAGAAGTCCAGAAATCTGAATTCTTGCATATTTATGGTGTGTTACTTAAAATTTTAGCTCTTATACACTAAAACTTAATATAGTCCTCTGGGGCCCTGGCAGGGACCCTAAACACAAACAGAGCTATAATGTTTGAACGAAAGGGCTATAATGTTTGAAAATGTATATACTTATAGTAGTTTACTAAAAAAAGTTAGCTAATATACACTAAAACTGGTATAAGGCTCTTATGTCTCCACAGGGAGCCTGAAGCCCAAATCACAAATAACCTCTAACATTTGAATAATAAAAAGGCCTAAGCACTTGAAGTTTTATATTTTTACAGTGCGCTATTTAAAAATTATAGACAATAATTGGTATAGGCCTCGGGGCCTCTGGCGGCCTCAAATACAATTGAAGCTATAAAATTTGAACGGAAAAGCCTACGGTCCTGAAATTTTGTTTAATCATAGTGTGGTATTTAAGATTTAGCTAATCTATATTAAAAATGATATAAGTTTCTTGGCAGGGGCCTTGCGGCCTCAATCTCAAATCAAGCTATAAATTTAAAACCAAAGTCCAGAAACCTGAAGTGTTTTATATTTATTTTTATATTTAAGTGTTGCCTAAAATTTTAGCTATTACACACTAAAATTGATATAGTCCTCTGAGGCCTCGGCAGGGGACGCGAGGCTCCAAATACAAATCAAGCTATAACTTTTGTACGAAAAGGCCTAAGAACTTACAATTTTGTATTTGTGCCCTTACACTAATTATAGTCACGAGCCGCTACTGCTCGTCACATTTTGATGCTAAAACCCTTTTATCGTTGGATAACGATGCCTTAACTAATTTTTTATAGTTTGTGATTGATTGATGAAATATACAGGGTGAGGCATTTATTTTGAGACAACTGAATATCTCGGAAACTAAGCATTGTACAAAAAATGTCCAAAATCAAAAGTGAATTATTTCGCGGGGGAAATTCATTAATTAAAAAATTACCCCCCCCCCCCTGTGGGGGGGGGGGGGGGGGGGGGGTAACTTTGAAATCTTAAATAGGAATCCCTATTTTTAATGTTATATTCAGATTGTACACAATATTCAAGAAATGTTTTATTCTGGGTGTTTTTTCAATTTATTCAACCGTTTAGGAGATAGAGGCCCTGAAAGTATGGAACTTAAAAAGTTTTGAACCCAATTTTATCAATGAAGACAAAGAGATAGAGAGTGGGTCTGCAGACATTCTATTCTCATTTTGATGGTCTTTAAGAATCCGAAGTCAGAATTTCAATAATTCAAAATTCTGTAGTGCACAAGTAAACTTTTGGGGGCAGCAGTCCTATGTTATTGAAAAATATTGGATTTTTGAACTTCTGACTTCGGATTCTTAAAGATCATTAAAAAGTAGAATAGGAATGTCTGTAAGAACCACTCTCTATCTCTTTGTCTTCATCGATAAAACTGGGTTCAATCCTGAGATCACGCACTTCCTTCGGAAGGGAAGTAAAGCCGTTGGTCCCGTGTAGTCGTTTGCCGTCTGCACGTTAAAGAACCCTTGCGAGGCAAAATTTGCGGCCCCTATAACGCCGTCCTGAAATGGCCATAGCAGTTGAAAAGGACGTTAATACCAAACAAACCAAACCAACCAAACCAAACCAAAACTGGGTTCAAAAGTTTAAAAGTTCCACACTTTCAGGGCCTCTATCTCCTAAACGGTTGGATTAATTGAAAAAACACCAAGAATAAAACATTTGTCGAATATTGTGTACAATCTGAATATACCATTAAAAAATAGAGGTTCCTATTTAAGATTTCAAAGTTACCCCCTCCCCCAGCCCTCCTCACAAGCTCACAAGGGGGGGGGGAGGGTAATTTTTTAATTAATAAATTTCCCCCGCGAAATAATTCCCTTTTGATTTTGGATATTTTTTCGTACAATGCTTAGTTTCCGAGATATTCAGTTGTCTCAAGATAAACGTCTCACTTATGTGTAGTAAAGATTTAAATAAAAATTTTTGCTCAGACAACAATGGTCAGATGACTTCAGTTCCGGCATGTGCTTCAAGCCAGCGCCAACAATGCTTAAACGTGCAACAACAATGCAAAACTGATTCCGTGACGAACTCACATGTTCTCCTTTATTAGGAGCTTTAGCATAAAAGCTACTTATAAGAATGCAACCAGGTTTTTTACATTTCATACATATTACGTTCGAGAAAATCAATTTTCTTGATTAAAAAACTTGGGGAGAGGTAAAAAGTGCAAATAAAGGGGTAAAAATAGATGACCGCAGGATCTGCCACTTGCCTTCCCCTACTCGGGGAGGGGGGGGGTTAATTTCTTTTTAATAAATGTATAAATGTATTTCTGCTTCACTGCTAAAGCTCCTCCTTGGAATTTTACAAGATTTTATTAGGAGCTTTAGCATAAAAGCTACTTATAAGAATGCACCCTTGGTCTGTACGTTTATCCGGCCGTCCGTCCGCCGTTTGCACGATAACTTGAAAACGGATTAATCTTTTCAAATTCTGTTTTCAGAAATATGACCATCAAAGCCTTAGCTCGGCCGTATCAACTTTTCAGAATTTTTCGTGGACCCCTTCAAGTCGAATTCACGTGCTAAAACAGTCAGTGTAAAGAATACCAAGATAACGGCATGTCATATAACAATCGATTTGTCAAGAAGGAATACATTGTTACTTTCTGTTCGTCTTTTAAGCATTGTTGACATGGGCATGCACACATTTTAATTGCTCAAGTGTTCATAGTCTATATTATTAAGTAGCTGAAGAATGGAGCTACTTATTGGTTTTATAATGTCAGTCCTTCATAATTTCTACATTTTTTGAGGTAGAAGGTTGAAATTCGGAATGTAGCTTCCTATGGGAATGTCCATCTGCACTATTTAGTTTGATTTTGATTGATACACTGGGGTCGGAATTACGGCGGTGGGATTCAGAGAGGACAATATATCTATGTGCTATTTAGGTACGTAAAGGCGTGAAATTCAGTATCCAGATTCCTCTAGGTAATCTCTACATTACTATGAAGTTTAGGCCAGTTGTTCCATTGGGGTCGGATTTGCGGGGGGCGGTAGTCAGTTAGTCTTTAGAACTATGGCAACATATGACAACATATATCATACGTTCGGAAATGAGGAGAAAGGAAAGAAAATACGAGCTTTTTTACATTTTCTACATTACGTTCGATAAAATTAATTTTTTGATTAAAAAACTTAGGGAGAGGTTAAAAGTGCAGATAAAAGGGTAAAAATAGTCAATCATTTGTTATCCAATCGTCGTATTTCCTGCTTTCATTCAGTTGTTTATTAAGTAGCAGAAGAATGGAGCTGCGTATTGTTTTCACAATGTCCGTCTGTCTGTCCCCTTCATAATTTCCGCATTTTTTGAGGAAGACGGTTGAAATTCGGAATGCACCTTCACTATTTAGTTTGGTTTTGTTTGGCCCACTGGGGTCGGAGTTTCGGGGGAGCAAATTTGAGGGGACCAAAAGGTCTACGTGTATTTATGAATATAAAGGAGTGAAATTCGGTATGCAGGTTCCTCTAAGCAAGATAAACATCCCTGTAAAGTTTGGGCCAAATTGCCCCAATAGGGCCGGAATTGTGGGAGTGGCAGTCACTTGGTCTTTAGAACTTTATGGCAACATATAGGGTGTGGTATATCATTCGATCGAAAATGATAAGAAAAGAAAGAAGATAGGGTTCTTTTATATTTTCTAAATACAAGGTTCGAGAAAATCAATTTTTGATTTTAAAAAATGGGGGGTTAAAAGTGCAGATGAAGGAATAAAAAAATAGATGAACTCAGTGCTTCCGCTACTTTCCTATACCTTCCTCGGGAAGCTTAATGTCTTGTTTTGATATACCCAATCTCTTCTTTCACTGTATCCAATCAATGTAAACCTCATCTGTTTATTATGCTTCTACTTTTATCCAGTCATCGTACTTTATCATTGTACCAAAACAATATTGCTCATTGCCTTTGTCCTGCCATTCGTTGTATTTTATCCAATCAAATTATTCCGTTGTGCCTTATGTCAGTATATAAAGGCCTCTTGTGTGTATCCTTGATAAAGCCGGGAATAGATGGTGAAACTAGTCTGAAACTCTGTTCTCCCGTTATTATATTGCAAAGTCTCTACCAGTTTTATTTTTATAAGTTGGTTACGGCATATTACTTTAAAGTCCTCATTTTGGGTTTGGTCCAAGTGGGAGGATCCTGCGATAATCGAGAATAACAACGTCTTTAGATCTTCGGGCTAAATTATGACTTGGCTATGCAGGGGTTGGGGCCGTTAGAAGGCATGGGTTGAGTAGTTTTAAGTTTCTTCTTAGCCCTAAAACGTTTGGCCATAATTTATGGTTGCTAACTGTGTGGATTTTATTAAGTAAGGTGTCAAATAAAACTGGGTGGAGATTCACGCTAAGGAAGCTATTTATGTGTCCGCCAAATTGGAAAACTGTTTATTAATGAAAAGGTTAAAGTAGTGGAGTTGAGCGGCAGCAATGATTGGGTTATGGCCTTTACAAAAATTCATTTTCTTGACGAAATTTGGAATAGTACACCTGGTTTTGCATTGTATTAGGAAATCAATATTTGTTTTAATGGTTCTAATGCGTAGATTAAGTCGAAAACATTTTTTATAAAGAAGAGTTAAATCTTTATCATTCATACTAAGATGATGAAAGAGCTTCATGCTTATCGCTAAAGAATAAAAATCTACGTGGAAAAGTGAAAGTATATCTGTCTCTTTCGTAAGTACCTTAATTTTTTTCCCATTAATTTGTCCAAATTGTATGTGAGCATGTCCATGAGTGTAATGTAGCCCGACTATATTTTTTGTAGATTAAAGCAAACAACTGATAAATATTTTCTTAAAGTTTTTTGGATGTTTAAAATAAATTTGCAATAACTGTTTTTAAATATTGTGTTATTTTTAAAAGAATCGGAAAAAAGCATTGGTATAACATTTATGTGCAAAAGATAACTTTTATTTTCTTTACTGGCTAAATAATCCATACCATACATCCTTATTCATAAAGATTAGTCATCATTTGCAAACCGGATACTCGACAACTCCACAATTAGCTGTACCAGTCATTTCAACGGGTTCGCATCTAAGGACGTAAGTTTCTTTAGTCACGGTGAGTTCTGCTCTTTCGACACTGTCCCCAACGGTCATACATAAGGGTTGTTGCGAATCTCTTTGGCTGAGGCTGAGCATTCGAGGAGGTTCTACGCAACATCCATTTTTGATAGGACAACACACCGTCCCCGATTCCGAGCACTTGATCTTTGTGGAGCATGAAGGATTTCCGGGTGGACAGGAGCGCAAGTTTTCGAAGTCAAAAGCACGGCTTGTACAATCTGAAAAATAAACCTTACAATCTCAAAAATAAAATCTTTCAAGTTCTTTTTTCGCTGTTCGATAGAGACCCTTCCTGAGCTCACCTGATTAGTTTGTCGTCGAAATCGGTCTAACAGTCACGTGACTATTGAGACCCAAACCCCCCCATTAAATTTTTTATTGGCAATATAAGGCATGTAATATGTCATTCGAACGGGAATGACGAGCACAAGACGAATATGACATTCTTTTCGATTTTCGAAATGCTACGTCCGAGAAAATGACCCCCAAAAAGTACTTCAATGACCCCTTATTACGAGCTTTAGCTAAAGCTATATATAAGAATACAAGCATGATCAGTACCTTTATGTGCCTGGCCAGCCATCGTTTGCACGAAAACGTGAAAATGGAAGAACTTAACAGCGATATATCAACTTTTGATGAGCTCTCGTGGACCCCTTCAGGCGCGTGCACTAATGTTAAGAATATGAACTTAGGGCATGTAATATATCAATCGAATCTTACCGACGAGTCATAAGTGAATGCAGTGTTACTTTTTGTTTATCATTTAAGCATTGTTGATGGCAGCCTGGAGCACGTGCCCGTTATGAAGCTTTCTTGATGCACGTGCTCATTTCATTTTAAAATTCAGTGCTGTTAGGCCTATTGTTAAATGTGTTAATTAATGTTAGGGCGATGGTTAAAAATGGCTAAATAACGTTGGGCCTATAGTTAAAATGACTAAATAATGTTAGGCCTATAGTTCAAAATGGCTAATTAATCTTAGGCCTATTGTTAAAAATGGCTAATTAATGTTAGGCCTATTGTTAAAAATGGCTAATTTATGTTAGGCCTACAGTTAAAATGACTAATTAATGTTAGGCCTTTAGTTAAAATGACTAAATAATGCTAGGCCTGTTGTTAAAAATGGCTAATTAATATTAGGCTTATAGTTAAAAATGGCTAATTAATGTTAGGCCTATTGTTAAAAATGGCTAATTAATGTTAGGCTTATAGTTAAAAATGGCTAATTAAAGTTAGGCCTATTGTAAAAAATGGATAATTTATGTTAGGCCTAGAGTTAAAATGACTAAATAATGTTAGGCCTATAGTTCAAAATAGCTAATTAATCTTAGGCCTATTGTTAAAAATGGCTAATTAATGTTAGGCCTATTGTTAAAAATGGCTAATTTATGTTAGGCCTACAGTTAAAATGACTAAATATTGTTAGGCCTATTGTGAAAAAATGGCTAATTTATGTTAGGCCTACAGTTAAAATGACTAAATAATGTTAGGCCTATTGTTAAAATGGCTAATTGAAGTTAGGCCTATATTTTAAAATGACGTGAATGCATATAGAATCAAAGGTATTTCCACTGTTTATTTAAACCAAGTGCAAGTAAAAGTGAGATATTAAAATTACATCTGCGTCAGAGCTAAAGCTCCTTGGAATGCTTAAAAGATTTTTCCCAGCAATGTTTTGAAACAATGGTTTTTCTCTCCTGACATTTATGATAACTTTGATCTAGCAGGGGAAAGAACATAGGCCCAGTAGTTTAAAACATTTAGACGTGCGAGGATTTCATTCTCATTTCGCGCGCGTTTGGAAAGATTTGTGTGAGCGCTGCAATCGAATACGTAAATTTACATGCAGTTTTCGCCATTGCTATATATAAAAATATTACAGTAATATTAAACAACAAATTTTTATATTATACTTTTCAGCATATTTGAAAATCGTTTTACGAGTTATATTCTTGTTCTTGTGGGGATACATAAAAGACCATGTTTTTGTGCCTCCTTTCCGGCAAATCTGGAGCTCAAATAACAGCCGCCATGGACTTCGTACGAGTGACGAAGTCCCATTTGGTTAAGCCCCATTTGGTCGCCTCCCATTTGGACGCCTCCCATTTAGTCGTCCTCCCATTTGGTCGCCTCTCATTTGGTCGCCTCCCATTTGATCGCCTGTTCTTTATTCAGCCCATAGGGCCTTGATGAGCCACGGTAATAAAATGTATTTTTCTGCATGTGTTACTTAATTACATGTTGATGCCTTATTAATAGAGGTGTGCGATGGTTTAAACACAATCGATGGGTAGAGGAATACCATCGATGGGTAGAGGAATACCATCGATGGGTTCAGGAATACCATCGATGGTTCTTTTAATTTTTTTATCTCAATATTCATCATTTTCCATGCATGCAGTGGATTACTATTATGAGGAGTCAGTGGCGATTCAAGGTAAAATGCCAGCCTTGCGTGCATATCATTGCTGGTGTGAGACGAAGCAGTTTTCATAGCTAACGCTACAGTTCTCTTCTACAGATAAGTTATTATTAGAAGTAACTAATTGCAGTTAGGTCAAATCTAGAATTTGGAAATGGTTTTAATTTACTTCTTAAATTAAATTAACCACATTGAATTCTTTTTGAATTTTTTATATTAAAAATACCATATTTATTCTCAATGAAAATGAGGAATAAATATGATATTTTGATATATGATTTTTATTTTAAGTATTATTAATTAATAATTTTTGGCTTTATTAGTTTTTGTTTAAATACAGTTAGTTAATAGAAAGTCTTAGAGGATGCAAGCGACGAAATGGGAGGCGATCAAATGGGTCAGGTCAAACGTCCAAATGGGAGGCGACCAAATGGCGCTGAAATGGCGTCCAAAGCATTACATATGCTGATTCCGACCTAGTTTGGCTACATAAATGATCTGAATGTCTATAATTTAAACTATATTTTATTGCTAAGTTTCTTATGACGATCCAAAATTAATTTCAAAAGGAGAAAATGATTTGAACTCTTCCTAGCAACGGCTGTGTGGAACCAAGATGGCGAATCACTAAGGAAGTGACGTCTTTTCGTGCGAAGTCTATTCGTGAAGTGACTCCAGATACGCCTCAGCCTGTATGGGAGGTATTTGATTATTGGCTAGATCTGTGTCGTGCAGCGGGAAGAGGACACATCAAACACTAATAAATAAATCTTAAGATTATTACAAACATTTCAATATGTCGCCATGTCGGTTTCCTCATTTTTTTTTTAAAATATAGATTTTTGAAATGTGATGAACCTTTCTGTTACACATTTAACAATAGGCCTAACATTAATTAGCTATTTTTAACAATTGGCCTCACAGCATTAGGCTGAACAGTAATTAACTTTAACCTATTGTTAACATTAGGCTGAACAATAATTAGCTTTGGATTCTATATAATAGGCCTAATATTAATCACCTACTGATAACAATAGCCCTAACATTAATTATCCATATTTAACAAAAGGTCTAACATTAATTAGCCATTTTAACAATAGGCCTAACATTAATTAGCCGTATTTTAGTAATAGGCCTAACATTATTTAGCCATATTTAACAACAGGCCTAACATTAATTAGCCATTTTTATGAATAGGCCTAACAGCACTGAATTTTAAAATCGAAATGAGCACATGCCTTCACAAAGCTTCATAATAGGCACGCTCCAGCTGACGTCAACCATGCTTAAATGATAAACAAAAAACTAACGTTGTATTCACTTATGACTCGTCAGTACAAATCGATTGATATATTACATGCCCTAAATTCATATTCTTAACATTAGTGCACGTGCTTGAAGGGGTCCACGAAGTTTATCCAGTTTCATGTTATCGTGCAAAGAACGGCCGGCCGGACAGACAAACGTACCGATTAAGCTTGTATTCTTATATATAGCTTTAGCTAAATCTGGTAATAAGGGGCCATTGAAGTACTCTTTGGGGGTCATTTTCTCGGACGTAGCATTTCGAAAATCAAAATAGAATATCATATTCGTTTTGTGCTCGTCATTCCCGTTCGAATGACATATTACATGCCTTATATTGACAATAAAAAACTTTAATGAGGTGAGTTAGACCGATTTTCAATGGCAAACTAATCAGGTGAGTTAAGGAATGGTCTCTATCGAACAGCGAAAGCAGAATTTGAAACATACAGACAGACACACAAACAGAGCAAAACCAATATAATAATTCGCTAGTTCTGATAACACTAATGTCGTTGCTTCATCTCTATTGAACTTGTTGATATTTTGAGAAGAGGAAAATATTCCCATTTTGGATTACGCGGAACCTGTTCAAAGCAAGGTGCTGGAAACCATTTTTTTCTAACGATGTATTAAGACAGATCATTCATGCTCGTTTGGGAGATTTCCCCAAATTCAAGTTTTATTACCAAAACTGCAAGTCACTAGTAGTATTACCATTTTGAAGCCGCACCATGCTATCCTGTATATGATTAAAAATACAGGGTGATTCTAAAGTTTTGCAACCAAAAATTTCTTTTTATCTCTCATAATGATACAATTTTGAAATCTGCGCTGTAAAATCTTTATATTATGCATGACAGATGGCGCTATTAGGAAGCACTATATTAAGAAAGTATGACCAATTCATTGTTACTGGAAGTCCTTTTGATTCCTATTTCATATGACGATTGCTTCTTCTTTTGCAGAAAATTCAAACTTCAAAGGCATATTCCCCTTTAACTTTTGTCTAAAAGGGTGTGTTCATCTGCAAGTTTGAATTTACTGCAAAACAAGAAGCAATCATCTTATGAAATATTAATGAAATAGGAATCAAAATGGCTGCCTGCCACAATGATTGTCCATAATTTCTTTACATAGTGCTTTAGGAGATAAACATGGACTAATTCCTTCAAGAATGGTTTTCAGTTTCAACATTTACTGTAAGTCACAATATGATGCATGCAATACAATGGCGATTTTTTTATTGATGTCTGTCTTTGTTCGAGAGATGTAACAACAGACAGAAAATTCTCGCTCAGCAGAAAGCTCCTGGTTCGAATTCAGGCTGTGGAATTTTCTTTCCGATTTTCATCAATTTTTTAAATATCCGAGGTTTGGCGTGTAAAAATTCTCGTAAGACCATCCAATAATTACTCTTTAACGTATATTACGCCAGTAGGAAAGACAGTCTCAGCCTGCGAACTGGGTACTGCTCCCACCAGCCCTAAGGGCATGTACTCGTAGATAGCGTTAATGCTTCCATGTCCGCAGTGGCGCAATTGGTTGGCGCATGTTCACGATAAGCAGAAGGTTCCTGGTTTGAATCCAGGCTGTGGAATTTTCTTTTCTATTTTCATCAATTATTTAAACATCCGAGGTTTGGCGTGTAAAAATCCTCGTAAGTCCATCCAATAATTACTCTTTAATAGAAAATATGGTTTGCAGGTCTTTGGAGTCTCTATATTTGAATGTACAGTCGGGTGCAAAAAAGGTTTATTACTCATCTTCACCATCGTGTACTTTTTATTGTTTAATTTTCAATAAATCATGGTTAAGTTTAATATGTCTACATATCTGTCTTTTTCATTAGCTTTTAAGTCATTTCCACTGCGCTACAAAAATATCCGTGTCATAGTTGAGCACGTGAATAGCACATCCCAAGCGTATACCTGCTACCCTATTTTCATGCAGAAGGAACAGGTCCAGTCTAATCCGCCTTGACTCTCAGTAAAAGTACCTGATTTTGCAACCGATCAACATCCGGTAAGCTCAGTTCCTACGGAGCAGTTTGTTGAAACATATTAGTTGCCAACAACGAGCAATTTCACGAGTTTGACATTTGCAGGACGTCCTGATCGTATTTGTCACCCTTTTTGCACCCGACTGTACACTATGGAATAAAAAGTTTCCGTAAATTTTACTTTGCACTGCAACCATGATTTCACAAAAATTAATATGGAGTGTGTACTGAAATTCGTCGCTCCATAAGACATACAGGGTGTCCGAAAAGATACTGTGCAGTGGAAATGGTAGAGGGAAATTTGAAGTTATGCTTACGGAAGTTTTATCTACAGAGATGCTGGAAATGTCATCCTGCAAATTGAAGATAACGGCTATACTAAAAGCTAAAAGAGGCCCGACCTTCCATTAATAAAATCATTAAAACTTACGAAATACTAACGGTGTGTGTCTGAAGACTTTTGGCTACATAATTTAACGTGATGACTGAACGTGAGAACATGCAAATTTTTAGAGAAATCTTGTGATTATTACTTTCAGCTGAATCGAAGCAACAAGAGCTGTAACCGCAACATTTTGATGTTCTTGATTGACCAAAACAGTCATTGTCGGAAGAGCATGCAATTGAACAAGAAGGAGGAAGAGTCAGAGGACAAATACTGGAATCTAGAAATAAAAATCATTCATTAGCATGAATATACTGAAATTAACTTTGCGACAATTCTGTTGGATGTTCAAGGGAAAATATGAATATGAAAAATAAATGAACTTACTTATAGTCAAAACATTTCCTATGTAAGAACCCAAAACGACCAATACGAACAGCAGCGATTCAGAAGACATTACTTTCTTTAGTTTTCCGCTAAATTATAAAGAAGAGGTTCAATGAGAAGTTAAATGCATAATTTATCTAAGACGATAATATGAATGTTACTATTACTAATTGTATATTTCCAAAAGCTGTGGACAAGCGGTAGTAACAAACAAAATAACAATTCCACAAATGAGATTTTTAATCTGGAGTCATGAATGTACATTGTTTGGCTAATTGTATTTTATCTTATTTGTAAAATAACCTAATTGGATATTGTTTTTTTCTGTCTATCACGTTTGTATTTCCTTAATTGGTATTTTCATATTTTGTATAATAACCTATCAGGTATATATTAATCTATACTAGAAGCGAGCCCACCCGGTTGTATAATCGGGAAATAACCTATTGTTAGATAACCCATTGTTGGATTTTTTCTTTGTTGTGACAAAGTCCACCGTCGCTAATCTATATAAAAAAGAAGAAACTGACTGAGTGAGTGATCAACGCACAGCCCAAACCATAAGGCCTAGAAACTTGAAATTTTGTACAAAGGTTCTTTACAAAATGTAAGTGAGCACTAAGAAGGGGTTTTTCGAAATTCAACCCCTAAGGGGGGGAAAGGGGGGTTGAAAGTTTGTTAACACATTAACTGGTGTTGCACTGTAAACTTAACACATTTACTGGTGGCACTACATAATTAACCATATTAACCTCTTTTAGGGAGGGGGGGGGGTAACGAATTATTAACAACGAGCATAAATATGATTATGCAATGACAGGACATAGATAAGGCAGTGTTTATCGAAGAGGCTAAGGAATCACACGGGTCTCCCTTGAGCTCCCTAAAAACGTCCACACAACTGGCAAAAATTTGTGTTTGGCAAAAAAAAAGAGAAAGAACGAGTATTGATCAGTGAAATTTGCAACAGAAAAATAAAAAACTATCTGTGCATTAGAAACATCTGAACACAGAGCTTCTAAGTGAAGGGCAAGGGAAATTTTAAAAGATAGGTCTAAAGTATCCAGTGATGCTCCTCGGGGATGAAGATGGATAACATTTTAATCGGAGACAGAACAAGAAGAGGGTAAGTAAAGTCCCGGGCAAAGTGTGCAATATAAGTAGGTTCATTAAGAATGATGGTTCCATCCCACCTCTGAGAATTATAAAACAAAATTGAACTTGTAACAATACGTAGAATTCCTGTTGTTGGGACTTTTCTTAGAAGTTAAGATTTTCTTGGAAGTATTTAATAATGATCAGTAACTGGAGATAACGGAGAGTTAGCAGAATATTGAGAAAGAGTGAAAGATGACAGAGGACGCAGTCCCTTCGTTCGAGCTAAAGTTGACGACATAACCGATAACAAAGCATACATGAACTGAACTCTTCAAACCAACAACCATATGGTGTTATGTCATATAATAATCTTTCGAAGGATTGTAACAATAATTCATATCTATCGAAATGCCAGCGAAGAAATGAATGAGTATTGGGCAGAGATGACAAAAAGTTATCCGGGCATCGGAAACATCTGAACAACTGCTTCGCCTATAGACGGAAATTGTAGAATTATTGAAAACAAATTTATTATTTAACTTCATGAGGTTGTTCTGTTTAACCTACAACTGTAATTATCTCGGGCAACACCGGGTGCCTCTGCTAGTTTTATATAAATAAATGATGATATATAAAACCAAAAGTCTGTTCATTTGTGTATGTGTAGCTCCAAGCGATCCTATTGGCTAATCAATGTCACGAGGTCCAAGGCTAATCAAAAAGGAATTGTTTCGATTGTTACGACAGTATTATTGTTAAACTCAGGATGAGCAGAAAAATTTTAATTGTTGCAATATTTTTATTTGTATAATAAACTGTGGATAGCAAAGAGATTTTTTTCTTCTTTAAAATGTAATATCCTTTCATTGAAATCATGGTTTTCACATTTGAAAAGTAAAATCAAATATCTGAATATAAAATTATATGATGACTTCTCTGATTTTTGAATATCAATTTTCAAATTTTAAAAAAGTATTTTCATTCAGTTATTGCAACCTAATTATCTTAAACCATTACTTAGAATTTTTATTATTCAACATAGTTTTCAACAGTGGCTTATAAAATAAAGGCAAATAGCGATTAGATAAATTAGAGATAAATACCATATTGTTTACCCCTTTTTGTAGGTTTGCCCAATATTTTAGGAAGTGTCACAAAGTTTTGCGACATGTTCGGGCTCCGATATTATTAGCAGATCCGATCAGCTGAATAATAATGTCGGAGTTCGAGCAGCGCCACCAGGTGGCAAAACGAAGCGAAACGGCGCGAGTTTGGAAAGTGAGCTCTCTAGGGGAGAGAGAAGAGCGCGGAAAGCACGGAAGCGGCGCGGAAGACTGCGCAATGCGAAGAAGGCGAGGCGGGAAACGAAATTTAGGGAGAGTGACCGGGGATTCGAGACAAGAAGGTTGGCCGGGCGATGGCCCTGCTATGCCAATACGACTTCGTAAAAGATTTACGAAACTCGAGTGCGATTGAGGGACGGCCACGGGCCATAAGCTCGACGGGAGGAGAGAACGGAGTTCTCGCCGCGAGCACGTGCGCGCTGAGGAATGACCGGCGTCGAACTGTTACTAATGAAGGTGTGTTTAAGGTTTTCCCACTAGAAAACGACTACACGGGCTCCTCAACCGATTATAGCAGCTCGCCAGGAATTCTGCCCACGGACAGCTCGTCTAGCAGCCACGTCAGCGACCATTGCCACGACGGTAACCGAATAGGCCTCGTCTCCGTAGAAGCTCAACAATTCACCGTTCGTCACGGCCCGAGTTTTCTTCAATACACGACTCGCTCCTTGGTCGTTGTAGAGGGAGTGCGACAGTGGATTAACGCCGCCGAATTCGACGAAGCTGAAGACAGCAGCCAAACCCAGGAACAATTGGGACGCAATTTTTCTTTTAGCCACAGTAAAAGATGTACTTGGAGCAAATATCGCGCTTTTGCCACTCTGGAGTACATGAAGAGCCAAAACATTATGACCACCTACTCAATAACGCGTTGCGCCACCTTTGGCCTGTAAAACAGCTGCAACTTGCCTTGGCATGGATGCCACAAGTTCTTGGTAGATAACTGGAGATAGGTTGTACCGAATGTCTAAGCAGCGGTCACGCAAAGTCCAAGTATTCCGACATGGTGATGTTTGAGCTCTGAGCTGCCGCTCCATGACATCACAAATGTGCTCTATCGGATTAAGATCCGGCGAGTTAGGTGGCCAGGACATTAATTGGAATTCATCCTTATGCCCCTTGAACCACTCCAACACAATTCGAGCCTTGTGACATGGTGCGTTGTCCTGCTGGAAAAGTCCATTTCCACTTGGGAAGACAGACGCCATGTAAGGGTACAACTGGTCTGCAATGATGTTCAGATAGTCCGTAGCTTTCATGGTCCGTTCTACCACAACTACGGGTCCCAGAGTCGCCCATGAGAACATCTGTATGGCTGCTATACCGGGTGGGGGTGGGGGGGGGGGGCAACTGTTTGCCTGGAAGTCGGCGTACCCTGACACGACCATCGACGTGATCAATAAGAAATCGTGATTCATCCGACCAGGCAACTCTCTTCCACTTATCCATGGCCCAGTCTCGATGTTCCCGGACCCACTGTAGGCATAGTTTACAATGACGCTTGGTCAACAGAGGCACACGAGTGGGACGTCTGCAGCGCAGGCCCATATCCAATAGTGTCAGCTAAACTGTGTGCTTCGAAACACTTGCACTTGGACCTGCATTATTGCATTGGGCTGTCAGCTGAGCCACTGTCTGGCGCCGATCTGGCTTTACCAAGCGGGACAGTCTCCGACGTCCTTTTTATTTGATGACTCGTGGACGTCCAACACCTTAGCGTCTACTGCTGGTTTCACCGTCATTTATCCACTTTGCATGAATACTAACAACGGCAGATCGTGAACTACCTACCAGTTGTGCAGTTTCGGAGATACTCGTTCTGAGTCTTCGGGCCATTACAATCTGCCCTCTATCAAATTCGCTTAGATCAGCAGCCTTTCCCATCATTCGCAAAATTAAGTTCAAGACTGATTTCTTACCTTCTCCAGCAGCAGTTAAATACCATTCCCAGTTAATTATGTGCCTTCCAAGTGATCCAGACGAGTTCATTCACCAGACGATGGTCATAAAGTTTTGGTTCTTCAGTGTATTTGACATTTCGTCAGACAGCAGAGCTACTAACATCTGAACTTTTAATTTCAAAAAATCTAGGATAGGATAGATGAGCATAAAATTATGATGCTATGACAAAACATTCGTTTTATGTTATTGAATATAAAATGAGTATAGCAGAGGATAAGGATAGGGAAGTGTCTATCGAGGAGGCAAAGGAGATACACGTGTCTCCCTTGAGCCCTCTAACAAATGTCCAGAAGACTGACACAAGTTTGTGTTTTTGTTTATGTGTTTGGAAAGGAAAGAGAAAGAGAAAGAACGAGTATTGGTCAGGAAACTCTGCAGCTAAAAGACAATAAGCTATCCGGACATGGTGAACATCTGAACAACGGGAGCTTCGTCTAGAGAAGGAGGGTATAAGAACTTCTACGTCAAGGGCAAGGGAAACTTCGAAGGAAAGATCAGATCTAAAGTATCCAGTGATATTCCCCGGTGGTGGAAATGGATATTTTAATCTGAGGCAGGTCAACCCAACAAGAGGATAAATGAAGTCCCGGGCGAAGCCGGGTTTTTTCAGCTAGTGGCTATATATAGTCACTCTTTCTATTCCCAATTTAAACGCTGATGAAGAGGACAGGATCTTCAAAATGTACATCCGTGTCTCCAGATTAAAAATCGCATTTGTGGAATTGTGGTTTCTCTTCTAACTTTGTTTGTTACTATGAATGTTACTAATAAAATTTGTAATTTATTTCTGGCATAGAGGGCAAATACTCATACTTATCATTCGAAAATAGATGACGTAAATGTAAAGTTAGCAAAACTTTATATAATAAGAGGCTTATAGGTCGATTTGATAACCATTTTCTAAAAATAATCAATCAATAAATTCAGAAGAAATTTACAGTCAATGAAATCATATTATTCACGAATTAAAACTGCGCATATTATGCGATTGATTAGCTGTGCAGTGATTCTTTCTATTTCAAATCATAATTGAAAAAATATAAAAATTCACATGTCACAAAACAACAAATCAGTTTCAAACCAACTTATTGATAATTATCTCGATTAATTTGCACAAACGATTTTAAATGCAGCCCCCTCCCCCCACCCGTGTATTAAATTCACTTTTACTGTTGACCGATTTCATTAGATGGCCATTTAGGAATTTCCTCATCTGGTCCTTGTGTTAAAGATTTTACCAAATGAAAAGGTTAAAATTCTTATTCTGTAGAATGAAATTCTTATTCTACAGTTCTATAAAATACGTCAATTTTCTGGGCACAAAAGAAATTTCAATACGATAAAATTCATATGACAATTGTGCATGATGCAGTGTTTGTTAAATCAGCGGGTTTTTTATAAATCCAATACGTCTATCCCTCATCCAGTTATGATTGTTAGTGTTCCAGTTTCTCATCCCTTTTACACTGGAACTAACAATTTTTTTTGTGCCTGTACAGTGATTATAAAATTGGTTTATTTCGCTTGTTTTTCTATCATTTCGCGATCATTGACATGTCTCGTGGTTAATAAATCGTTGGCCACAGAAGACCTACCCGGACGTTCAAATCTGAGGTGGGACAAATGCTCCTTAAAACAAGTCTCGATACGTCATTTAGAAACACCCCTGTAAACGAAGTCGCAATTATTACAAGGTATCTTGTAAATTCGAGAGGGATTTTATCTTTGGGGTTACCTATCTATTTTCTGAGAGTTAGCATTTCTAAAAGCCAGTGTTATGTTGTACCGTATTATTCCCCTCTGGAGCTAAGTGATGTGTAATACCGAGACAAACACTAGTCCAGCTAGGAATAACACAACGGTATTAATATGATTTAATAAAGCACTCCAAATCTATTCTTAACAAGACACGAGATCGTATAGTGGATAAATCTGTTTTGTGGCCGCAATAACTTATTCAGGAGTTATCCTACAATTCCCTTCCTGGTAATATTCCAAACTCTCAAACGCTTAAAAAAAACTTATGTTCTAGACCAGGGGTCGGCAAAATTTTTTTTTATTACAGATTTTTAACCTTTTCTAAGATTTTTAATGTAAAGTGTACTGTTTCCCAAAAATAATTTAAAATTATCCTATTTCTGGCCGCTCATTATATGTTTCTAAAAAATCTAGCGGACCATATAGAATCCAGTAGCAAACCGAAAAGAAATCGGAAGCGGCTCGCGGGCCGCAGGTTGCCGACCCCTGTTCTAGATCATACTCTAGTTGGATGCACGTGGACGAGAGACGGAATACGATGAATGCTGGGTATAAAGATTTATTATTTATTAAATTAAACATAAGATTACCAATAACAACACCAAAATTGAATCGGGAAAGAAGGAGGGTAAAGTTATTAAGGTGAATTAAGGGACAAAAGGACAACAATGATATAAACTTTAGGAAGAAAAAAAATCAATAATCTAGACACTTGGAGATTAAGTCATTAATATTTGAGAAAATATCGCGCAATTTACTGACAAAAGGTAAATGAATTACAAATGATTGTTTAAGGGAATCATCCAATGTTCGCAATGTTGTTGGGTTCATTTAACGCTATACTTTTCACTTTTTCGTTTGTATGATCAATAAGAGGAATGGGTCTACTCACTGTTTCTCTTGCAATATGATGAATCCCCTTGAACTGATGAATCACCTTGACTTGAACTGACATTTACAATTTTCGAAGCATAAACTTCACAACAGAAGAATAGGAATTGCTGGACACTCAGTTGATCGTGATTTTCCCGCCGGCGAAATGCTATGTGCTCTAAGCGACAGGATGCTTTGCTCACCAGCCGAACGCACCTACGCTCGGCCTGGTAAGTTCTTCCCGCTTTGGATAAAGGCCTTCACTGTCCACGATCACACTCCGTCGACCTGTGGATCACTCCTGCTGAGGGTACCTGCGGATCACTCCTACTGTCGTGCTAACCATCTCTTGGCTTTTCGCACATTGTTTCATCTCTTTAATTCAAATAATTGCTCCATTATCAACGCTTATCTCTCCCGCCTTTCTGGGTCTATATTTGATGTCTTTTGTGATTGCCACCACTCAATTTTTCTCTATGTCGTGTGTGTCTGTTTGTTGATGAGATAATACACTCGATCGTATATTGTGATAATATTTCATTCATAAACTACCTAAGTTTATCATTAAAGCATATGCATTTCGATACACTTTGTCATACATCACGGAGGAAGCTGTCCAAGCATCCACTCCCCGTGCTGTCTCCCCTTCCCCTCTTCTCGCATTAACCTCAGAGATCGTCTATGATTAACCTCTGCCTCTCCTTCTGTCCACAGATGAAGCACATTCTTATTCCTCTGTGCTTCTGACTATCCTCTTCTGACTCTACACCGGATGCACGATCACGTGATTTAAACAATGGCATGGTTAGCTGTTCGACTCCTTTCAAAGCAATCTTTCTTTAAGCTTTCTTCAACCGAAGGCAGAACATAAAATTAAATAAATAACACAGTTCTTCATTTTCTCTCGATTGCATTAAACGAAACAACAAAGAAACAATATTAAAGAGTATTATCTGTCAGGAAAACGTGGTTACACGCCACATTAAGAGACCCATCCACTAAGATCATTAGAAACAGATTAAGTAGATTATTCACAGACCTATATACAGGGTGATTCAGAAAGGTAGGTCAAGAATGAAATACCATGTACAGTTTGTAGCGGGAAATATTGTTTTTCCTATAAACATGGGTCCGGAAATGCATCCTTACAGAGATAATGCAACTTGTACTTGCATTATCTCCATCTTGGATTTTAACAATCAGTAATTTTTCGATTGTTGGAAACAATGAAGGATGGATTGTTGTCCGGACCCCGATGATCAGGTGAATTTTCAGTGCCCTGGCCTGTCTCTCGTAGGCCTCGGACTTCGCACGTAGCCGACGAAAAAGACAGTCCGGGGCACTTAAAAGTCACATGGCCAAAGTAGATCGAGCAACAATCCAACCTTCATTGTTTCTAGCTTGCATTTCAACAATCAGTGTTTTTTCGTTTGTTGGAAACAATGAAGATTGGATTGTTGCTCGATCTATCTTGGTCATGTGACTTTTCAGTGCCCCGGCCTGTCTTTCTAGTTGGCTTTGACTTCGCACGAGTGACGTAACAGTTAGCTCCACCCCTTGGCAACGCGCCATCTTGGTTCCACACAAGTCGTTGCTAAGCATTAGATATACTGATTCTGAGAGTAGTTTGGCTACATAAGCGATCAGAATGTCTGCAATAAAACCATATTTTATTGCTACGTTTTTTATGACGACCAAAAATTAATTTCAAAAGGAGAAAATGATTTAAACTCTTCCTAGCAACGGCTGTGTGGAACCAAGATGGCGAATCACTAAGGAAGTGACGTCTCTTCGTACGAAGTCCATTAACAATCCAACCTTCATTGTTTCCAACAAAGGAAAAAACATTGATTGTTAAAATACAATGAAAGTTACATTGTTAATAGACCCATCTTGGTCAGGTGACTTTTCAGTGCCAGAGCCTGTCTTTTTCGTTAGCCTCGATAGGCCATCGAGGCCTTACAATGACGTATATTAAAGACTAGAAGCGAACCTACCCGTTTGTATAATCGGGAAATAGCCCATTGTTAGTTTTTTCTTTGTTGTGACAACGTCCACCGTCGCTGATTTTGTATAAATGATAGAGTCCAAAGCAATTGTTGTTACTTGAAGCAAATTGGGAAGCTCCACAGATATATAGCAAAAAGATCGCCAGAGCTTGAGGTTTAGCATTGTTGCTAAATAGTGAAGTAAATTGGTTTTTTTTGTTTTTTTATAGTGAAGCCACTTTCCGCCATCTTACCTCATTACACTTTTCAAGCCATATCACAAACATACTTGAACATAAAGATTCAATACGAAGTAAAGGCATTAAATAATGGAAAAACTGTTCATAGTTCAGTTTATAATAGATTGACCATCTTTAAAAATTTATAGTTATTTTTACACCCCTTCTACTTAAATGTCATTATTTGTGAATGTTTATTTTATGGCAAAAGTCATGGGTCTTTTTGTATGGGTCAAAAGTTACTGGTGTTTTTGTTAGCCTGTTACTTGCATTATTAAAAAAAAAGTCTCTTTTTAAAGTCTTTTTAAATATATTTTTTAAATATTATTTGAAACTATTCAGGTTAAATATTCATAGTCTAAAAATATAGACTGGTTTTCAGTGAGAAAGAAAACAAGATTATCAATAATCCTGTAGGTGAAAAAAAAAACAAATCGAATAATTGATGTGTATAAGAAATACATAATTAATTTAACTGAAATTTAAATAATATGATATTAAACAAAAATTACAAATTGATCTCTAAGTCCAATTGCAGAGTAGCTCTATCTAAACATAATTTCTAGCGGCTATAATTTGAAATAGTTGGAAAAATTTTTCATGAAATCATAACGCGTACAGCATGATCTTTGTAGTGGAGCAATATGGCGCGCTTGGCTTCATCGAAGAGGCGGGTTCTAGCGATCTATTTACTATATATCTGTGGGAAGCTCCATGCCCAGAACTGTCATGGCCGAAAGTTAGTAAAGATGATGCAAAACACATGACTAAACATGAGAGTAGCTGATTAATAATTCTTTCACACGCCGATCACGGAGTGATAAGTTTATCTTTTCGTTTACTTTGTATTTGAAGTATTTTATTATATTTTATAAACAATTTTTCGATCATGGTTTCAATTTCAATTTCGTTTCGATCGTCTTTCAATTATTATTTTCATTTTAGTTACGTATTTTTGATTTATGCTAGTGGAAAATGATTCCTGATCCTTTTTCGTGTCCGTTTATAGTTGTACGCAGAACAACTTTAAGGAATGCTTTTGAATTAATTATTCCTCTGGCCAAAAATCTTCAAAAACAAAGCAACTAGACAGCTAATTATTTCACGACTCACTCCTGTTCAGAACTGTCATGGCTCAATTTGCTTCACTTTTTGCCGCTGTTAACAATAGGATTCGGAGTATATCTTTAATATACGCCATTGAGGCCATAATAAAAATATTACTTGCGTTAAATTAAAATCGAATTTACAGATTCGACTGTTGTAGTACCCGCCGTACGTCGGGCTTTAATGCTAACAAAAGTAAATGACGCGACAAAAGAAAACGATTAAAAATCTCCTTTCTTTTTAACAATATAACACCAATTATCTACTTCAATTCTACCTGTGGGAGATTCGAAAAATAGCTCGATAAATGTTTGATGCTGTAATAACAATTACTATAATCTATCAAACGAAAGTTGGAATGGGCGTGTCCAGTTAAACTTCCTATTTGAATTGTTAGACATTGTCGCCGAAGTTGAATCAACAATGTCTAACAATTGAAATAGACATTTCAATGGACTGGACACACCCACTAAAACTTTCGTTGGACAGAGTATAAACAGCGTGATTAACGATTCCTAATGAATAGGGTAAGAGCGCCGA